>CAUZXS010000071.1:7500-25000 GCA_963585895.1 Sepioteuthis lessoniana | reverse complement strand
CCTACACTTCGGTGTAGTAGCTATCAAAAAGGGAGCCTTCTGGTTGCCCTCGACTACGGTCGCAGAATATATATATATATATATATATATATTTCATTAAGAAAAAACACAAACCGGTCACATTAGGATTATAAATTTATTTCCATCCTGTTATGTGTTTTTGATAAAATCAAAAAACACAAAAGAAAATTAACAGGACTTCTTCAGATCTTATGAGCTCTTTACCAGGAAAATTTAAATGTTCACTTTTGAATAGTTTTCTTGTCCTGATGGAATTACTCCCAACTCCGGTTTAACTGGACAAAATAATACTTATATATATATATATATATATATATATATAGAGAGAGAGAGAGAGAGAGAGAGAGAGAGAGAGAGAGAGAGAGAAAGAGTGTGTGTGTGAAAGAAAGGGAAAAAGAGAGAGAAATAGGTGGAGAGAGAGAGAGAGAGAGAGAGAGAGAGAGAGAGAGAGAGAGAGAGAGAAAGAGTGTGTGTGTGAAAGAAAGGGAAAAAGAGAGAGAAATAGGTGGAGAGAGAGAGAGAGAGAGAGAGAGAGAGAGAGAGAGAAAGAGTGTGTGTGTGAAAGAAAGGGAAAAAGAGAGAGAAATAGGTGGAGAGAGAGAGAGAGAGAGAGAGAGAGAAAGAGTGTGTGTGTGAAAGAAAGGGAAAAAGAGAGAGAAATAGGTGGAGAGAGAGAGAGAGAGAGAGAGAGAGAGAGAAAGAGTGTGTGTGTGAAAGAAAGGGAAAAAGAGAGAGAAATAGGTGGAGAGAGAGAGAGAGAGAGAGAGAGAGAGAGAGAGAGAGAAAGAGTGTGTGTGTGAAAGAAAGGGAAAAAGAGAGAGAAATAGGTGGAGAGAGAGAGAGAGAGAGAGAGAGAGAGAGAGAGAGAGAAAGAGTGTGTGTGTGAAAGAAAGGGAAAAAGAGAGAGAAATAGGTGGAGAGAGAGAGAGAGAGAGAGAGAGAGAGAACAATGAGAGAGGTGGAGTTAGACGCTAATACATATTCTACCAAACATACATTAAAGTGTGCAGGTTTGATGATCCTCATAAATGCACATGTGAATCCTTCAACCAGTGCAACTCCAAAATTCATTAGATATAATACATGCAATTGCATCGGCTTGAGGGTGACCGGCCTGTTGAGATATCTGCACACATATTACTGTGCAGTAAAGAATTCTTAAGTCTTTTCACATGAAATGCTTTTTTATTATTTTACTTGTGATCTTAAAGAGCTACCTATAAAGTTATCTTCTGGTAATATTTGATTAAATCTGGATAATATTTTACTAAGATAACTAATTTTTCTTTTTTCGTATCTTTTGTGAAATAAGAAATTACCCTGAATCTATTGTTTTAAACACTGATTGTTATTTTAAGACATAAATTGTAAATAAAACTGTACAATGTTTACACATGTGCATCAAAAGTGGCAATATACAGCGTACTGCAAGATGCAGTAATGCGTAATGAAAATGCATTTCATGAATGCACTTTACCAAGACAAAATTACATTTCTTGTCATGGATTAGACTTAATATGTTGCATTTGTCTGTTGTTAGCACATTTTGATTGCATATGGCCTCATTTAGGACTCTTTTGGGGGGTTGTGCAGTCTTTCACATGAGCTCAATCTTAATTCATATGTTTGTAAAAGATAAAACCACATTGATGGGACCTACCAATTATAATTTATTAATAATTTATCAAATTGTCTCCAGAAGGAATGATTTATGAAGACTAGCTTGTTAACCATTACTCTATCAAAGATAGAAGAATTGCAAATAGGAAAAGTTAGGTTTGGTTTGACTTGTTTTCTTGGTTTTCAATTGCATATCAACCTTCATGGGTTATTTAATGCTAAAGCCATCCTTTTAGAAGAATAGTAGTGGTACTATTGAACTCATAGCTGGGAGGGATAAAAGGGTTCATGCCTTTCCCCAAGGATATTAGTCTGAAAGTGAACATAACAGTATGACTACAGTTTAGACTCCCTTACCTCAAGGGTGCAGGCGAGTACTTAAATTGTTGCATCACAGGAATTCCCCACTCCACTAAAAATGTTACGCACATATATATATATATATATATATATATATATATGATAAAAATAAGTGGAAAAGTGGATAAACCAAACACTGACAATGGATTCAATATTTTGTTCTTTTGGAAAGAGAATTTCATCAGAATTATTCTGATTCTAGTCAGATTTCCCAAAATCTACCATTTCTCCATATATAAAGTAAAGTTGGCCACTGTAGTTGAGGGTGACCCAAAGACTCCCTTTTCGATAACTACTACACCAAGGTATAAAGGAGTGCACTACTCCTTTCCCTGCATTGCTCCACTTCACCCTTGATCATTACCTTATAATGCTGAGTGTTAAGCAAGGTAGCATCAAGTAACATTTTTTTAGTCTTTGGTATGACTCGGCTTGGGGTTGAAACCAGGTTTCCCGGGGGCTTGGGGTTGAAACCAGGTTTCCCGGGCCATTGGCGAACACTCTAACCATTATCATAATGTCCTATGGGGCAGCATTTAGAATTTGTATTACTACATCATTATCGATAATACGTAGCAGGATTTTTTCCTTCTGATGCAAGTATTGAGATTTTATACTGGGTCTAAAACCCATTAAAACTGCATAAAGGATTTTGGAAGCATTTTAAGGTTGATAACTGACCCCTCAAATAAAGCCCAGAAGGTGATGACAATTGGTTGTTCTTCATGATTCCTTAAAAATGCAAAGTAGAAGAGAATCCTACCATCAGCACTTGAAAACTTTCAGTAGTATGGGGTACTCAGTGAGGATCAACTTCACCGACTATAGTCTGCTATCCCAGCTCGCTAATCATTACAGTAAGTGATATGGACTCCAATAAACTCTCAGTTGATCAGAATAGAAAATATTTCTAATACACAGATATTATAGCGACAATTGTGTGAAAAGATTTTTCACTGTTAGTTCGGTATGATAAGACGATAACAAAATGGAGTGCACAATCAGATTAGAAGAATATATGATCACTTTTTATACTAGATTCTTAACCTGTCTTGTAAGTTTTTCACTTGAGAGTCCACGCACTTGTGGTGCATATATATGTGTGTATGCATGTGTATGCTGCACATGCACCTGTGTGTGTGTGTGTGTGTGTGTGTGTGTGTGTGTGTGTGTGTGTGTGTGTGTGTGAGTGGGTATGTAAAGGGTGATCAATACCAGGTGGGTCACCAGGATGTTAAAGAAACTGAAACTCCTGATGAACCCGGTAACATAACTGATATATCCCAATACAGTTATAAGATGTGGTTTCATGAATTAGGAATATATATATATATATATATATATATATATATATATATGTATATATATATATATATATATGTCACACTAAAGATTAGCTCCCCTTTTTCAAAACATTCAAAGCAATAAAACGTCACAAATCCATTTCTCAAACCACAAAATGCCATTTACTTTTTTTAAAAATTCCATCACGTGATATGACATTATTTAAATATATCAACCAGTATTGATCTGTTTTTTTTCACCTAGCAAGATTTACAAACCCGAATGAAGACTTCTAATTTGAATCAAAATTTATTAATCATAATTATTTTTCATACTAAAATAATTTTGATAAAACACTTTCACATTTAAAAAAGATTGAAGACGAAACACGTTGGCAAATAAACAAGCTACTAAACATATTTTTCTTCTGCTTTATCTTTTCTACGTACATTCTGTCAGATTCAACTCATTTCTTCCTATATATATATATATATATATATATATCATTGGCCTTGTGGGTAGAGTGCTCGCCAATGGTCCATGAGACCTGGTTTCAATCCCAGGTTGTGTCATACCAAAGACTTTAAAAATGGTAATTGACACCTCAGCAATATAAGGTACGAATCAAGGGTAAGGTGGCGCAATCCAGGGAAAGGAGTAGCGCCCTCCCCTAAATCTCAGTGTAGTAGCTATTAAAAAGGGAGCCTTCTGGTCACCCTCGATTATGGTTGCTAGCTTTACTTTACAATATATATATATATATATATATATATATATATATTAACAAGTGAAAAGGTCACTAAACATTCTACTCTAAGAGTCTCGATTTTATCAGTTACATTTTAGGGATGCACTGCAAATGAAGGCACAAATGATGATAATGTCGTCAGGTGCCTGTTGAGAACTTAAATTAGAATTATTTTGTGGATGATTCTTGGATTCAGATCTTTTATTTCAAAATATTTTCTGATTAGGATGTAAGATAATATTCACTTTTCTTTTTGGCACTGTGAATAATTTTTATATCTCTCATTGCGATTATAGACTCTATGCTTTTTTTATTCGGACACTCCTATATATATATATATATATATATATATATATATATATATATATATATATATATATATATATATGTTTTTTCAATTTGTGTTTTTCTACATGAATGAGAAGTTGACCGATTAGTTATCAAACTAAAGCTTCTTTTCAACATTTTCTCACCACTAATGGTCTTTGTAATAAATTCAGGCTTTTTGACCTTCTCTGGCTGAGGAGTTACTGGTTGCTCCTAAAATTGAAGGTACAACTAGTAACACCTTTGCCAGATTAAGTTAAAAAGCTGAAATTCATCACTAAAACCAGAGATGGGGAGAACAGTTAAATCTTGCTGACTTCCCATGACACACACACACACACACACACATATATATATATATATATATATATATATATATATATATATATATAGTGCAGTGCTTACCTACATCATGTTTAAGAATTTAGATATCACCTATTTCAGGAATTCACTGAGCAATGAGCATTCTAATTTAAGAATATATGTGTGTGTGTATATATATATATATATATATATATATATATATATATATAACTGAGGACTGTGAATATCCAAGGAATGAATGCTGAAATCCATCTGATGAGCTTTAATAAGCAAAATAAATTATCATGGAATATAATTTCTCAATTTCTTTTTTAAACCATATATATATATATATATATATATTAGTCACACATGCCATAATAATATATATATATAAGACTCTATGGACTACATGCCAAGAAATTTATTAACCCTGAAAAAGTACAATTTTCTAGGCATGAGTATTTTTTTCCTGAAGTATAATTCTTGTTATTTTGATATTTTGTGTTTTAAGAAAAGATTAACTACTTTAAGAAAGAAAAATTGTTCTTTCTTTGAATTATTAAGAGAAAGGTGGAAACTACAAATAAATCTTAGTCAAATATATTTCATCTAGCTGAAGTACTTATCTACTGTGGGTATGAGGTCAACACTTAGGTCATTTGCTGCTGCAGCATCTTAGACTGGTTCCAAGAATATTTTCAGTGAACGAGTGTTATAAGTAACAAAAATTTAGGATAACAAAGGTAATTTTTTGAAAATTGATACAAATAACAAACTATCTATCTGGAGTGCTCAATATCAGTGATCGAGCTTATATGTCTAAGTTAGGATAGATTAGATATTGATATATATATATATATATATATATATATATATATATATATATATGTAATTGAAGAATGAGAATTTGTAATATTCCAAAATATGCAACCATAAAAGCACTTTATTCTTAAAAAAGTGAAACAAGTGCTGTTTCTTGTGTTTTAATATGAGGCAAATGATGAGGGAGAGATCACACTTAAAACCCTGCCTGACTCCAGAGTTATATATATATATATATATATATATATATATTAGATGAGTTGGTCCACCATGAGATTAAATTTTTAAAGTTATTTATTTTACTCCTACATGTGTTTCTAATGTCTTTTACTATCCTCAGGGAGTGATAATTGCTGGTGATGTCACCTTTGATTTATACAGTGGCGACCATTTTGTTGTTCTTTTTTAATTCTGAGATAGATTTTCGTTTTGGCAGGGATTGGTTCCCTCTTTCTCCTTTTTCTTTTTTTCCCCCTTTTACCAGAGTGTACTCTATGGATTTGTGTGTTTGTGTGGGTGTACTTCTCTTTCCCTTAATTAATCTATGATGGTTTTATTGCAATAAAGTTTATTAGTCATCCTTTAGTCTTATATATATATATATATATATATATATACATATATATCAAGGGATTGAAATCAATTAATAACTGCTTTTCTATCATGTTGTATTTGATGATGTCAAGATTATGCCGTTTTTATCATGTTCAGTTAAATTGCATAGTACCAGATTTTCTTTCATGTCAGTCTTACTCTAAAGTGTCAGTTATCTTGTACACTAAATACAGTATGCATATAAGTGTTCCCCACTTTACCGAGTCATATAAGTTATACATTTATAACGTTCTGTGGGCACCTGATGTAGTCTAATAGTTAGCAATCTAAAGTAGCAGTTGGTAGTGAGTTTGATACCCATCAGGGGCTCGATACTTCTGGCCTTGTGCCACATCTAACCTTGATACGTAACTATTCAATGAAACGTTTTCAAGCAATACTAATTGGAAACTTGTATTAGTTTGGTAGATTGGAGGACTGTAGTATGAATCAACGACCCAATCAAACTTTTAGTTTATATAAAACATTAAAATCTAGACTATTACCTTATTTACTAACGTATAAGGCACATTCAACCCCTCACCCATACAACTGTTTTGAAGTAATGACCCAGCATTTAATATACTCAAAGTTCAGGTCAAAGAAAAACAAATGGCAAGTAATGGTTTTGTTGCTTGTTGTATCAGTAAACTTTCTTATAAAACTGACCCTTTGATTATTTTAAAGTAATTGATGTGGTAACTAGAATCATAAGACTATAGAGGCACATGGTGTAATGTATATCGTCTAAGGAAATGAATTTGATGAGCCAAGTTCAAAACCTGTATGAGGCTGCTTTCATTTTACTTTTGAACTAATGCCCTTAGGAAAGACTTGAACTCTTTTCTTCTGTCCAACTCTAGCTATGGGTAAATAGTAGGATAGGCTGTGCTCTTTAACCTTGGTAAGGCAACAAGTCTTGAATAGGAGAAAAAAAAACTTTGATTTTAAATCCAGGTTGTGCAGGGCTATCAACTCTTCCTCATAAAAATGTATAAAACCTGAACAAGGCTTTTCGCATTTTACCTTGGGAAAGGCATGAAACCCTCTCTTTCCCCACAGCTATAGGTAAATAGTAGGGCGCATTAGTCTTGGTAAGGTATCAGGCTAGGAATGGGGAAAAAAAACTCGGATTTCAAATCTGAGGGATACATAATTATCAACTTAACCCCATAAAAAACCTACTTGTTATAATACCATAAAACCCTCACATACGTAGCATGGCTGGGCTCTATTTTCCTCAAATGTGAAGGATATTTAACTTGGACAACAATACGTACCAATAATACTTGCTTGTTAAAAAAAATACCAGTCAGCTCCCCTTTGATGACATCACTGTTCTTTCTTAGATTTAAAATTTGGACAAATAAGTAAAGCTAAGAATTTCAAAGAGATTCTTATATTCTGAAAATATATATTAGCGGTCCAACTTGACCAATTTGGCATGACAAAATAAACAGCAACAACAAAAAAAAAAAAAAAAAAAAATGTAAAAAATACTTGAAAGAAAAATAATTGGAACCAAATTACAAAATTTGTTTGTTTGTTTGTTTGTACTAGCTATTTTTTTTTTTTTTATTATTATTTTAAAAGCAAAAATCTTTCTTTCATCCCAGCCATCACTCTTGTCTCACTCTCTGTCAGTCCACGTTTGTCATTGGATCACACATTCTCTCAGTCACTCTAACTTGCAACATTAAAAGGGCAAAACATAAAACAGATACTCATAATTCCATTTTTTTTTTTAACTCTACATTTTATTTGAATCAAAAACGTTTTAATTATTCAAATCATTTATAATTGTGTTTTGTTAGAGGCTATACATTTTTTCTCCCTTTCTTTTAGTCAGAGTAAATAGAATAATAATAATAATAATAATAATAATAATGGTAACAATAACAATAATAATAATTGTAGTAGTAGTAGTAGTAGTAGTATTAGTATTAGTAGTAGTAGTAGATACCTTTGGTATTGCGGATTTTTCTAGTACACAAATGTACTAACCGCTCTGGGCAGATTTGTGCTCCGTGACTCAAACCCTAGGCAATCATATTGCTGGCATGAACCTAAAAAGAGCTAAGAAGAGTCCTTCTAACCAAATATTCTCATAGTTAAAAGTATGGGAAGTAGTAGTCGTTAGAGTATCATTCATAGGATTTTGATACTATTTTTTAAAGTTCTTTTAAAATCCTTTTTTTTTTGTCTTTTTTTCTTTTTAGGGAGTATCTTACCATTTTTTTCTCTTTTTTTCTCTTTTTTTTTTTTGCTCATTTTTTTTTTTTTTTGTCTTTTACTATTTTTTGATTATATTCATGTATAATGGATTGCTGTTTCTTTCTTAAAGGACACATGCATGTCCTTTGACGTTTTCTTTTTTTTAAAATTGTGTTTTTTTTTTTTCTTTTTAAATCAGATATGAAATATTTGTAAATAATATTTTTGCATTTTTTTTCTTCGTAAAATTATTATTATTATGATCAAAGAAAGGAGAAGTCAAAAAAATTTTTTAAAGAAAAAGAAAAAGTTGAGGGGGTGTCCGGGTCAAAAAAAAAAACAAATGGAAAAAAGCAAAAAAAAAAATAAATCAAAAACAAAACAAACAAACAAAAAAATAACAAATAAAACAAAAAATTTAAAGGATCAAAAAAGAACATGAATCTCACATTATTTTGTTTTGTTTGTTTTTTTTTCCTTTTTTGTATAAAAAAAGAATTAAAAAAGAGATATTATCTTGTTTTTTTGCCTTTTTTTAAGGGGTCGAGCTCTGATCTGACGAAAATCTATCATTTTGTTTTATTACAAAACAGATTTCAAAAAATTTAATTCAATTAAAAAAAAACAAACAAACAAAAATAATAAATGAAAAATAAAAAAATTCAAAAAGATAAAAAAACAAACAAACATTAATCTCACATTATTTTGTTTTGTTTGTTTTTGTTTTTTTTTGTATAAAAAAAGAATTA
Organism: Sepioteuthis lessoniana; assembly: GCA_963585895.1. Classification (NCBI taxonomy): domain Eukaryota; kingdom Metazoa; phylum Mollusca; class Cephalopoda; order Myopsida; family Loliginidae; genus Sepioteuthis; species Sepioteuthis lessoniana. The sequence continues at coordinate 15,955 of CAUZXS010000071.1, read as the reverse complement.
AAAAAAGAAATATTTTCTTGTCTTTTTTTTTAGGGGTCGAGCTCTGATCTGATGAAAATCTATCATTTTTTTTTACAAAGCAGATTTCAAAAAATTTAATTTAATTAAAAAAAAAAAAAAAAGACTGTATAAACACATTCCCACACACATCCACCCATGCATCTCTCCACAAAAAAAAAAAAAATGTTTTTTTTTTAAAAACCCGAGAAAACCAAAAAAAAAAGTTAGTATTAGTAATACTAGTTGTGATGGTAGTGGTTGTAGCAGTAGTACAAATAGTGTTGTTAGAATTATTGAAAGTGGTTGTAGCAGTAGCAGTTATTATAATAATTATAAGAATAAATATAAGAATAATTATAATCACCAAGGAAAATAATTATAACATTACTGATAATGGTAATGATGTTTGGGAACTATAGCATTAATATAATGATTGATAAGATTTTTTTTTTAGAAACTTTATAGGAGTTGCAATAAAACAGTTTATAATAATAATAATAATAATAATAATAATAATAATAATAATAATAATGACAACAACAACAACAACAAAAGCAACACTTGGAGCAATAAATTACCTCTCTTTTTTTTTTCCCCAGTTAAATTTCCTTCTCAATGTAGATAACAAAAGTCAACAGTTATATTACCCTTAGAGAAATCATAGTTTTCAACAGTAATAAATAATTTAAACACTAATATTAATTCTAATGATAACAATATTATTGTCTATAATAACAATGTTAATAATTATAATAAATAGATATCAGAAAAGAATAAGTATTATATACCATACACTTGGCTTCTATTAACGAAACAGAGTTACACGATTTTTAAAAAAAAAGGCAATCCCACAAGGCCTCAGTGCAAACACTTATTTTAAAAAGAATTAAAATAGATAACATTTAAATTATTATAGTATTATTGAACAGAAACCCCAAAAAACAGGAATAAAGTTGAAGATAGATAAACGTGTTCATTGTGGAAACAAGACTGTTCTTTTGCAGTTTATTGATGGACCTGAACTAAAAAAAAAAAATGTATGAAAAAAGAGGTTATTTATATTTTTAAGTGTAAAACATTGATTTTTCTTTGAGGCTTTTTAACTGATTAATAAATAGATAATTAAGGATCATAATAATAAAAACAGAAATGTTTTCATCTTGCTTTTTTAAGTCTGTCGTTTTGCTATAACAATTAGAAATTGTAAATTGTATTTGATGTACCTCATGAATTAAGCAAAAATAATTCAATGAAAATCAACAGCGATAACAAAGAGAATAAAACAAAAATGAAAAAAAAAATAAAAATAAAAAATAAAATAAAAATAGATAAGAACAAGGGGAAAGGGGAGGGTAAGGGAAGAGTGGTGATTATTATTATTATATTCATAATTTACTTTCTGCTATCTAAGTTCCATCTTTTATATATATATATATATATATATATATATATATATATATATATATATATATATATATGTATGTATATATATATATATATATATATGCATATATATTGAATATTATGACTGTTATATTATTGTAATATATAATATCATTGGCTAAAATACTAAACGTCTATGAATATTGCATAAAAGATAAAGTTCCGAAAAGAAGAAATGCCTAAAATGATATGATATTTCATAAAATACAAATAGATAATTTTGTAATGATAAGAATAATCATAATAATAATAATGGTAATAATAAAGATAATGATAATAATCATAATAATAATAGTAGTAGTAGTAGTAGCAATAATAATAATAATACTAAGAAGAAGAAGAAGAAGAAGAAGAAAAAGAAGAAGAAGAAGAATGATGATGATAATAGACAATGATAATCTTAGTAATGGCAGAAAGGAAATAATTATGACTGATGATATTTCACAATAATAATTCATAATAAGCCAATAGTAATAATAATAATAATAATAATAATAATAATAATAATGATAATGATAATAATAATCATAATAATCATAATTATAATAATAATTTAAAATTACAGGAGCAGTATTATTTGTAATATCAGCAGCGGTAGTCATACAGTATTCACACTTGTAGCTGTGGTGATATTGGTAATTACAAAGGTGGCAGTTGTCATTTTAGTAATAATAATAGTAATAATACTAGCACAGAGGTATATATATATATATATATATATATATATATATATGAGTCTATAGTAGGGTGTTGCATAGTGTCAGCATTTGGTGGTTGTAAAATTAGAGTGACTGGCCTCTTTCCTCTCATTGGTCCAAGAAACAGTCAAAAGTGAAAGTGAAAATAGGAATTATGGTTGTCTGCGTTTTCATAGCAACCATGCATGCCAGGAATTCACCCCTCTTGAGGCTGCACTCGGACGATGAGCAATTTTTATCAATGGACGGCGAATCAGATGTAAGAGCTTGTTTTTGGTTGTTATTAACAATAAATTTGTTTGTAAAAACGATAACGTAATAGTGTTCTTCTATTCTTGTTAATTGAATATATTTCATATCTATTTAAACATAATTACTATTGTATAATTAATACATCATGTAGTTTTTGTCTGTTTCCTATCTCTCATTAATTGATATTTAAGATTTTCAATAAAGGTATAAATGGATATATGAAAGCACACATCCACACATAAACATGCACACACACACACAGACATGCATACACACAGACACTCACACACAGACATGCATACACACAGACATGCATACACACACACACACACACACACACACACATATCTATTGTGCTTGTGAATGGATTTAGTTCGGTCTATTCGCACAAATATATGCCGCCATATATCAATCTATTGACCAAACTATATATATATATATATATATATATATATATATATACACAAAAGTAAAAAATAATCTTTAGCTGCATATATATATATATATATATATATATATATATATATATATATATACACATGCAAATGAAGTTAACTTTTACCTTTATATATATATATATATATATATATATATATATGTGTGTGTGTGTGTGTGTGTGTGTGTTATCTATAAATATACTCAAGTATCTTTCTATCAAAATCCATGGGAATATTATTGTTTCTAAGCTTTTTGTTTGATTGTGTGCGTGTGTATCTATCTACATACAATAATTTGATCCATATGCTTCTGTATATGTATGTATAGAGATATGTTTACGTATATAGATGTATATATCTATATGTGTGTGTGTGTGTGTGTGTGAGTGTACTTATATGTCTCTTATAACTTGAGTGTTTTCTTTCATCGCTTCAGGGAAAAATTTTGCTTAAACCATTTGTCACTCCTTGAAATAATGTGATCAGCTATAAAAAATGTTTCAACTGTTTCTCTCTCTCTCTCTCTCTCTCTCTCTCTCTCTCTCTCTCTCTTGCTCAATCTCTCTTTCTCTCTTTCTTTCTCTCTCTCTCTCTCTCTTAAATTTTGTTTTGATAATATTTTAAGTGTAGCTTTGCTTCAGATATTATTGCTGGGGTTAATGAGTGCAGGTGGACATAATGGTTTTGTTTAGATCTTCATCACCACCATTATTATTATTATTATTATTATTATTATTATTATTATTAATTCTTATGTAATTTTTTTTCTTTTTAACTCTGTGATTTATGACTAATTAGCTTGTCTTTTCGTGCCATTCTATTCATATTTTTTCTCTAAACTAATTCGTAATTATTATTATTATTATTATTATTATTATTATTGAAATCTTTAAGAAAATGTTTTTTTTTTTAATTTTACATTTTTATTTTTTTAAATTTAGGGTTTGAGGATTCAAATCTGGAATCTATTGAAATCATAGATTCTTACATTAAGTACAGAAAAAAAGAAAAAAAAAATTCTTAAAAAAAAAAAAAACATGAATTTTTCCCCTTTTTTTCAAAATTTTTTTTTTTTACCTCTTTGTTATTTGTTATTCAATATTTTTCCTTTCTTTCGTTCATTCTTTCCTTATTTATTTGTTCCTTTCTTTCCTTATTTCTCAAGCAACATTCCTTCCTTCCTTCCTTCCTTCCTTCCTTTTCCTTTTCTTCATTCTGCAACTTTTTCATTATTATTATCATCTTTCTTTCAGTATTTGGCATTTCTAACATTGTTTTTTCGTTTGTTTTTTCCCGATTTAAAAATGTCATAATCAGTTTGTCTCTGTTTTTGGAAGAGAAAGTAGGGGAGGGGAATTTATACATCATTGGTCTTCGTACCGTTCCAATATCTTCTTCACAGAACATAAATCATAGCAATAATAATATTGTTAGTTACAATGACCATGTTACTATTATTACTATCCTTACAATGTAGTCATTACAAATCTTATAACTATTATTATTATTATCATTATTATTGTTTAATATACCAATCAGGTCTACTTCAGATTTTCCTCGTTTCGTTTCTCATTCAATACTCTATAGCCGCACTTTTTCACTCCACTGTTCACAAGAATTTTAACCCTTTCCTTGGTATAATTCTCTATCGCCCTCAACGTCATCATCATCATCATCATCATCATCATTGCTATTATCATTATCATTATTACTGTCATTATTGTTGTTGATGTTGTTGTTGTTTGACCAACATAAAGATTAAAATCTCTTGAATTTCAAAACATAATTTGTTCAAAGCTTCTAAAACAAATTTAAAGAAAATAAATTTAAAAAAAAAAGGAGTAGAAGAAGAAGAAGAAGAAAAAGAAGAAGAAGAAGAAGAAAAAGAAGAAAAAGAAGAAGAAGAAGAAGAAGAAAAAGAAGTGGAAGTAAACTGAAATCAAATTGTTTAATAAATTGGAAAAATAAATGAAGGAAAGAAAAGAAAAACAAAACACACAAATAAACAAACAAACAAAAAAAAATATTTGCGTCTAAGCAGTTCAGGACAATTTTTTCTTTTTTTTTTTTTAGCAACAATCAAATTAAATAAATTTTTAAAAAAAGTTTTAAAAAAAGAAAATAATTATATATATATGTACCAGTATACATAGATCCTTATTTTATTTTTTTGTTTAGTTTTTTTTTTTGTTTTAATCTTATTAAAACAAATTAAAAAAAGAAAAGAAAATAACAAACAAAAACCAACAAAAAACAAAATAGAAATAAAAGAAAACAAATAAAATATTGCGCTTTTGTTATAGAAAGAAATCGAAAATCAGAATTTATTTTCTGTAGGAATGATTTTACATTTTTAATGATTAAGTTTAAATAAAAAGAAAATAAAAAAGTAATATTTATTCTTATTTATAATGATAATGTTTTGATTCTGAAAAATGGATAACTTATTTCTAAAAAAACCCAACAAAAAAGAACAATAAACAACTTGGCTAAATATATACATATATATATATATATATATATATATATATATATATATATATATATATATACATATATATATATATGTATATCTATATACATGCATATACATATACATGCATATATATATATATATATATATATATAAAATTTACAGATCTACGTGTGTGTGTATATATATATATATATGTATATATATATATATATATATATATATATATATATATATATATATATATATATATATATATATAAGTATATAAGTATATATATATGTGCATAAACGTGTTTGTTTAAAACATCCTTTCTTCCTCCCTTTCTTTCTTTCTTTCTTTCTTCCTTACGTCCTTTCTTTTTTTTTTACTTTCATTTTTTACTTTCTTCCTTCCTTTCTTCATTTTCACTAGTATTGTTGGTTTTTTTGGGGGAGCGGGGGGTTTAATTCTTTAATTGATTACCAATAATTAAACTCATTATTTTTTAATCAGTTTTACATTTGGTTGTCCACAGCTATTCGTAGTAACAGTAGTAATATAAGGATTAGATTTAGTGGTATTGATAGTTGTAGTTGTAAATTTAGTAGCCGTAGTAGTAGTAGTAGTAGTAGTTGTATGACTTCGTTGGCAACGTTCCTTTTTGATATCCTTTGTTTCGCGACATTTTGGTTGGCGTTGTGTTGGTAGAGATCTTCCAGTTAATATGACTCTATGGTCACTCTCTACTGGCCACAATAAACGTAATAAGCGCGAATGTTGTTTTAATTGTAGAAATTTTATTAGCTGCCTGACGGCTAGTCAAACATTACTGTTGTCATCACTAATGGGGTTGGCATGCCGGAAAAGTGGTTTGTTGCGATAATGGTTCCATAGTTGAAGAACCAACTCTGACACGAGAACATCATTGGCATTTTTACCAACGAGTCGTAATACAAATATCCCATCGTGCCTCAAATACTGGTCGGCGAATTTAACAGCCATTTTTTTATCAAGTTCAGTCTTGTAGCATTCGTTAACTCGCAGGAATTTTTTCAAATATCTTATACGGTGCTGACGAAATACCATTGCATAAAACCAAATGAGGAAATTACCGGCACTAAAAGTTGAGACAAATACTAACCAAAACCAAATGAAAATAAAAATCTTTTCGTTAAAAAGATTGATCGGTAACACACATTGAACGGTATACTTATGAACATTCTGCATTTGTCGAATTTCAAAGTCGCACATAGTAACACGGGGAAATCGTGGAGATTCAGTCCAGTCGTCGCCATTTGCAAGATGGCTGAGGACTTCGAATCCGTAAAGATTGTAGTTTGTGCCTAAAAATTCATTCAGAATGAAAAGTTGCCCCACGGCATTTCCCATGTAAAAAATCTTTATAACCATATAAATAATAAAGAGGTAATTCCCGTAACGTTTTCCCCACACAATGCAACAGTACTTGGAGAGAGTCTGACGCATTCGTATGAGACATCCCGACCTGTACTCTCTTGCGTTTTCAAGCCAACGATCCATATAGCGAACGATGTGTTTTATAGTTCTTTCTCTGTCTTCAGGTGCGACGAACTGTGTGTCAGCTGCTAAAGTAACGATTTTGTCCAGGTTGACGCCCCCAGAAGCGCCGAGAATTCTCCATAGGATACAGGGGACTTTGAATAATAAGGCCTGGAACAGTAATATCATTGGAACCCATTGATAATACCCGATTTCTTTCTGTTGTTTTCCTTCTCGATGTAACGGTATTCGTTCCTCGAAGGGGACGTAGTACGTGTTTGAAATCCAACATACATTGTTGGCGTAATCTCTGTGTCCGGACGTGAACTGTGCCGGGCACCAGCAGTGAATCGGCTCACCAACATACTGCTTGGTGCTCACAACAATGGTGAAAATAATAAAGATTATTGTTGTGTATAGGTGGTTCAACCTGTCGATCCAGTCATCATCGTACCGCCCTTTCAAGCGAGCATAAGTTGCAAAACTTCCCAACACACTGTCCAGCCTGAAAAGAGAGAGAGAGAGAGAGAAAAAAAAAAAGATGGTCATTAGAAAATAAGATTTAAGATGGGTTTCTGTTAAATTACAAGAAATAAAAAGGGTAAAGGAAAACAATATGATTAACATAGATATATAGGTTTAAATACATAGAAACATGAATGGCATAAAATTGAAAGAACAACTTACCCAAAGATTTCAAATAAATAGTGTCACTTTGAGCTTACACAGACACACACACACACACACACACACACACACACACACACACACACAGACACACACACACATCTATATATATATAGTTATTGACAAACACACAGAGGAGGCGCTTGTGGTTATAATCGTATGAAATAGAAACGGCAAATTGAGTTCAAATCCTGGAAGGAACTGTTTGCTTATCACATAGCACTGACATCCTTGGAAAAGGTATTAATCCCACCATTAAACCTTTCAACTGAGGGTAACTATAAAGACAGACTGGACTCCTAAGGATTGGTCGGGTAACCAGTTAAAAATTCATCTTGTTTTGCATCCAGCTCGTACGGAGGGGTTAGGTAAACACACACACACAAACACACACACACACACACACACACGTATTTTTATTTGTATGATACTGACATTTTTACCGTTACATGCGAGCGTGGATCAATGTATGTGTACGAACTTTTAATCGGATATCTTAGCTCTATAAAGTTTGGTCTGTGGGATTAAAGAATTAAGAATTTTTTTGGTAATTAGGTTACGTAATTTCTATGTATTCCATATCTATCTATCTATATATCCTGAGACTTTTCGTTAATCATTTATGTATCTATAGATTTTTTTTAAACGTATGCACCTAGAAAAGCGATAAAATTGTCATGGAAAAAGGAAAAAGCCAGCCGGCCACCCTACCTTGCTACCAATTGTGAACAAATGGTGGTCTTTTTGAATGCATGCTCTCTTTTCAACTATTGGTGATATAGTAAGGCTGACGGGACACTGTAACTTGGGCAGAGCTGCCAGTTTAAGAGAAGGACAATTCTAAATTCAAAACTTCTGCTAAAACCACATAGAGCAGCGTGGCACGGTAAAGTTAATTACTCTTCCTGCTATAGAAAGGCATCACTCTTACAATGGACTGATGACAAAGCCTTATGGATGTACA
>CAUZXS010000071.1:0-5000 GCA_963585895.1 Sepioteuthis lessoniana | reverse complement strand
TCTGTTCATATCTAACTTAACCTGCTTATATCTATCTATCTATCTATCTATCTATCTATCTATCTGCCTGCCTGTCAGTCTGTCTTTCTCTCTCTCTCTCTCTCTCTCTCTATATATATATATATATATATATATTCTACCTGTTTATATATATATCCTTGTCAGTTCATATCTATCTATCTATCTATCTCTTTTTTTCTGTCTACCTGCCAGTCTCTTTCTCTCTTTCTCTCTCTCCGTCTTTCTCTCTATATATATATATATGTATATTTTTACCTTATCATATATATCCTTGTCAGTTCATATCTATCTATCTATCTATCTATCTCTTGATTATATCTATTTTACAAAGAAATCAAAATAGGAATGTTTATATGAAACAATATAATCGTGTACAAATCATTAATCTTAGGAATTCATGAAACAATTTAACGAGAGCAAAGTTCACATTTTGGCATTTAAAAAACCCGTAAGGAGTTGAAATGCCGTTAAGAAAATAAGAAATTAGCTTATCTATCTATCTATCTATCTATCTATCTATTCAAATATTTCGTGTTTTCTTTTTTTAAATTGAATTGAAGAAAGTTGAAGTGAAAGGGACCGATGTTAAAAGAAGGAAGTTGAGAGAATAAGAAAAAAAGAGAGCTGAAACAATCATTTAAGAAGGCAAATCTAAAAGAAAAATATGATCTTGTACGATCGTTTACCCGATTCGCTCTCATTCTATCTATCTATCTATCTGTTGTGGCCCCGGAAAAGGTCACTAAGGAAAACGCAAACACGGATATTAGATAACAGATTATATTACACAAGGAAGATAGATTTACATAGAAAAGATAAGAAGTCTCGTACTGTTCGGATAACACCAATATTGATCTGCCTCTCTGTCAGCGAAATCTAATAAAGGTGAGAAGAGTCCATTATGGTGAGATGGGTAAGGCTCACAAAAAACTATCTATCTTAGTCCATTCTTCATATATAAGTTGAGATTGTTGGATGCCGTAACTCCTATAAATCATCACATATCAATTTGAGAGGATATGAGCTGTACCAATTTGACACTTTGATCCCGGAAATACCGACGATTTAATCAATCTGACTTCAGCTCTGATATTCTTAGAGACCAGCTCTGTTTATCATTGCATTGTGAAGTTATTCACATATCTCTCTCTCTCTCTCTCTCTCTCTCCCTCTCTCTCTCTCTCTCTCTGTGTTCCTTACATACTTCACCTAGATTGCATGTAAATAGTTTCACAGTTTGAGGACTTAAGAAAGCAATCGAATCCGAAGTAAAAAAAAAATCATGAGCTACATTAAAATTAAGTTCATTTTTAGCATGAAATTTAAATATCCCTGACCCTCTCTCGCCACCTCTCCCTATCGTTCATCGCTCCCGGTGGGTCTCCAGGGCTACACCCCGTATCCTCACAGAGCTGAGGTGTGTAGGTTCGAGCTGGCCGCTCTGCTTCGACCGAGACAGACATCGATAAGCGACTAACAAAGGCATGGACAGCCATCAATAGACTATCGGTCATATGGAAGTCAGACCTGACCGATAAAACGAAGCGCAGTTTCTTCCAAGCAGCGATCGTGTCGATACTGCGATATGGATGCACTACATGGAGGCTAACTAAACGACTGGAGAAAAAGCTTGACGGCAACTACACAAGAATGTTGCGAGCAATATTAAACAAGTCCTGGAGGCAACACTCCACAAAGTGGCAGCAGTACGGCCACCTACCACCCATCTCGAAAACTATCCAAGTTAGACGAACCAGACATGCAGGACACTGCTGGAGAAGTAGGGACGAGCTCATAATTGAAGGTAAAAACATTGAATAATGTTCACTGGTTAACCAATGGCGTGTTCATGACCAAATTAATATATAAAATTTCGAATCTCATTTCATTATATATATATATATATATATATTCCTCTTTCTATTTCTTTCTTTTCTTTTTCTTCATGCGGGACACTGCTGGAGAAGTAAGGACGAATACATAAGCAATATACTCCTGAGGACCACTTCACATGGACGAGCAAATGCAGGAACCTATATACAACAGCTCTGTGCCGATACAGGGTATAGCTTTGAAGACCTCCCAGGAGCGAGAGAGGGTCAGGGAGATCCGCGCTGGCAGCGCGACGTGACGATAATGAATTTAGAAAGAATTATGGCAAGAAGTATTTTGGAAAAACACTACAAGTGAGTATGAATTCAAAAGATTATTTATGAAAACAAATTTTATAAAGGGGTCTTGTTATTGTCGTATAGCCATAATGATAATAGAAGCGGAAACATAATCAAAGATGATTTACGACTTCAATGAACGAACGAAACATTTCTTCTTTATAAAAATATATCTTACATTTTCGAAAAGGGCCCATAGTTTGATGTTAGTTGAGAGATAGATGGAGAGACATATACTCAGAGAGAGAGAGAGAGAGAGAGAGAGAGAGGTTTTCTTTCTATATATTCTTCTCCGAGCCAGGGAGTGCCAACGTTTGCATCCCCTTGCAAGTTCGTCAGAGACAACCTGATCGGCTGTGTCCCACGTTCGACAGCGATTCTCAACACTCTGTCCAAATCTGACCACGTGGTTCTCATGACGTGATCTCCTTCCGGTTACACACCTGTTGTGCTCGACCGCCCTGATCGTGCTATCATATCCCTGTTTACCCATCACAGCATGACAGCTTGTCAAAGCACACGGGGTCACTAGGAACGAACCGAAAATCCATGCCATATGTTATATAACTTTATTCTGTAGCTTTAATTTGACTGAATAAAGAGATAAGTTGAAAAATAACAGGTCTTTGTATAATAGCATTGTAATTTGAAATAATAATGCTAGATTCAACCATATACATATATAGCATCATCATCATGTCGTGCCGCCAGCACGGATATCCCTGACCCTCTCTCGCCACTTCTCCCTATTATTCATCGCCTCTGGCAGGTCTTCAGGGTTACATCCTGTGTCCTCACATAGCTGCTGTATGTAAGTTCGAGCTGGTCATCCTGCTTTTGGTTGGTCATATGTGGGGGTCCATAGGAGTACATCACTTATGAGCTCGTCCTTGCTTCTCCAGCAGTGTCCTGCGTGTCTGGTTCGTCTAACTTGTATAGTTTTCATGATGGGAGGCAAGTGGCCGTATAGTTGGTGTCTCGAGGGGTGTTGTCGCCAGGACTTGTTCAATATTGCTCGCAACATTCTTGTGTAATTGCCGTCTAGTTTCTTCTCCGGCGTTTAGTTAGCGTCTATGTAGTGCATCCATACAGCAGTATCGACACGACCGCTGCCTGGAAGAAACTGCGTTTCATTTTATCGGTATATGTGTGTGTTTTGAAAAGTTTCCAATGAAATCAAACGGTAGGTATAAAAGATGCTATGAAAATCAAACTCTGTTTTGCTATTGGGGATCCTCATTAGAATAAATTTAATACTTCATCAAATCGAATGTACTTGAACATTCAGACAATATCTGGTTCATAGCCCTACTTTCTGGGTTACTATTGAATTCGAAGAAGAGCTAGAAGAAAATACGCAACAAGACCTACACACACAGTTCCGCATAACAACTTTCAGTACAGGACTGGAATGCATTGAATTATATATCCAAAGTGAAGGGCATATGTTGAAGGAGAGAAATAACATCATAGGGTCGGTAAAGCCACACACACACACACACACACACACACACACACACACATATATATATATATATATGTACCTTTAAGAAAAGGTGTAATGGTTAAAGCGATGCACTGCGGAATCGTAGTACGCGAGTTCGTACTCCAGTCGCGCTATTACGTTCACTTTCGGGCAAATACCCTTGGGAAAGGTATGAACCCCCTTATTCTCCCTCCAGCTATGGGTAAATAGTAGGACGGACTAGGTTCTTCAGCCTTGGTGAGGCAACTAGTCTAGGAGAAGGAAAACTCTGAATTCAAACCTGTTAAACTCCGCTTAAAAATTGACCTTGTGTCATATCCTGCCCGAGCGGAGGGGTTGGTAAATAGTACCTTTAAGAAAAACAAAAACCGGTCACATTAGGATTATAAATTTATCCTGTTATGGGTATTGATATGAATCAATAACACCAAAAGTTTTTCTTCAAGAAATTATTGCTCTGTGATGTCAGTTACATTGAGCTCTTTACCAGGAAAATTTAAATATTCATAGTTGAATGATTTTTTGTCCTGACGGAATTATTCCCGACTCCGGTTTAACTGGACTGAATAATACTTATATAAATGTATATATATATATATATATATATACGGAGGAGTATGGGTTTAGACTCATGGCACATGTACATGTATATATATATGTAAATATATTGGGGGAGGTGTGGGGATTTTGGTTTATGGTACATGTATATATATATATATATATATATTTGTAGCGGGGAATGAGTTTAGACGCATGGTGCTCACACAGACATATATATATATATATATATATATACGCTGAGTTCATTTTATAACTAAAAATGTAATTTATTTACTGGATTGCATACGCTACCAAAAGAAATATATTGGAAAGTCAGAATGCCCATTTTATTTTAGTTTAAATAACTGCAGATACAGAATCAAATCTACGAATTCTAGTGGACTAATACTTATGGAACATTTCCGCTCAAACGACCAGATCTCAAGAATTGACAAATTACTAAGACAGAAAAAAAAAACCCTTAACAATCCGTATTCGACAATATCACAGTGGCAATAAACATATAAGAACATAAATGGTATACAATCTACTAGCATCAATTCCATATCGTTTTAACATCAAACAAAACCTTTGCATTGAAATAAGATGGACAAACAGAGGACACCACATAAAAATCAATATAAACAAATGCCTAACTTGAATATCTGATAAAAATAGTGACAGATAATTTAAAACATACAAATATCATCCAAGTGTGTATCTCACTGTCGGGTGTTCACGGTTGCAAAGATCATAATAAAATGATCCGTTCAAAACCCTTG
>CAUZXS010000070.1:160000-190159 GCA_963585895.1 Sepioteuthis lessoniana | reverse complement strand
GGAGGGAGTCGAAGAGGGGTGAGGAGTTACCTCTTCATTAAACTAATAGCTAGGTGTAGACATAGGGCTAAATTTAAACTATAAATAATTAACAAAATTGTTCTATAGCAACATAGAGCTAATTTTGAGAATAAATAAAATAAATTGTTAGATAGAAAATTGTGAAAAAGTATATAATACATACGTACTACGCATAAAAAGTGGAACGAATTAATTCTTTCTAAATAATTTTGAAATGTTAAAATATAGTAAATAAATTAAATATTTGTTTTTATTTTTAATATATCTAATACTGTACCTTTAAGTGAATTTTTTATTTAAAGTTTAAATCTTAGTCAATAAAAAATCTGTAAGTTAGGTCTAAATATAAATTTTTAAAACCCTTTAAAAAAACAATATTTACTACACTGCTAACCGAAAGGTAAATTTAAAACGGAAGTGGGCTTAGAGAAGAGCTAACTTCTCACCCCTCTTCGACTCCCTCCCACCTCTTCGACTCACTCACACTATCCCCCCCACTACCATGTGTCTATTCAATTTTTTTATCCAAAAGATCTGAAGAAGTCCTGTTACTTTTTTCGTGTTTTTGAAAACTTCAAAAATGCGTAACAGGATTGAAATAAATTTATAATCTTATGTGACCGGTTTCGTTGTTTTTCTTAAAGTATATATATATATATATATATATATATATATATATATATATATATATATAGTATACTAAGGAATCATTTACCCAAAAGAAAACGTTAAGGGTACAAAGTCTTATATAGGAATCTCTTCGATGAAATTGAAGTTAAGGTTCAACAGTCATTATCATTCTTTCTCCCATGAATATCTGAAGAACCAAAACAGCCCTATCCAACAACTTTGAAGTTTGAAAAATAAGGGTTTAACCCCTGAGATTCAATGGAGCATATTTAAAAAGTTGAATACTCCAAAATGCTTTGATAGTAGATGTAAGCTGTGCCTAGAAAAAAAGATACAAAGTATGCTATACCAAGACCAAGAAAAGTTATTAAATCGGAGATGTGATTTAATAGCTAGATGTAGACATAGGAATAAAATTAAACTAGAGACAAATATCGTAGATACATTTAATTAACAATGAAAATAGGATTAATTTGAGATTTGAGGTGAAATGAATAAAATAAAATAGGAACACTCCATTTTAGGTGGTCGTATGTACGTTTAAGTGAAAAGATTACAGAATAAATCGGCACAAAGATAAATTTTGAATTTAAGATAAGTATTACTGTAATCTTTGCTTATTGTTAATTGGAATGGTTTTAATTTCTCAAATTATTGTTAAATCTGAAGAATTACGTTAAAATGTACATTAAAATGTAAGTTAATTTGCTGTAGAAAGGGAATTAGAACCTACGTCTAGTTACTTTATTATGATTCCGAAGGCTAATAAAAGAAACACCGGAAGTGTGCAAAAAGGGGAGGAAACACTTCACCCTCTTCAACCTCCTCCCATCCTCCCCTCCTGTGTCCCTTCTGGCGGTATTAATTATAACCCTGGGATCTGAAAAAGTCCAGTTAAATTTGGTGTTATTGATTCATATCAAAATTCATAGCAGTATGGAAATAAATTTATAATCCTAAAGTGACTGGGTTGTGTTTTCTTATATATATATATATATATATATAGGGTATTCGTTGGTCCAGTTAAACCGGAGTTGGGAGTAATTCCATCAGGACAAGAAATTATTCATGAGTGAATATTTAAATTTTCCTGGTAAAGAGCTCAATGTAACAATAATACAGAGCAATAAATTCTTTAAGAAAACAACAAAACCGGTCACATAGGATTGTAATTTTTTTTTAATCCTGTTACGCATTTTTGAAATTTCCAAAAACACGAAAAAAAATTAACAGGACTTCTTCAGATCTTTTAGATAAAAGATCTGAAGAAGTCCTGTTAATTTTTTTTTTTTTGTTCATGTTTTTGGAAATTTCAAAAATGCGTAACAGGATGGAAATAAATTTATAATCCTTTGTGACCGGTTTTGTTGTTTTCTTAAAGTATATATATATATATATATATATATATATATATATATATATATATATATATATATATATATATATATATATATGCCTTCTTTCACGTTCACCTTCCAATTTAGATTGCCTCAAATAGAGAAAGCAAAAGGTTTCTTAGTATACATTTGTAAATTCTAATGTTACCCTATCTTCCTAAAATTGTTCAATTCTTTCTGTATCCGGACCTCTGCTGCCTTAATCGCTCCTTGCGTGTTTCTTCGGTTGTAGAAGTAGAAATCGATGACGAGCCCAATGAATTGGGTAAATTCTTCCTTATCGTTGGAAGCAGTTCTTCCCGTATCTTAATATGGTTTACTCATCCTCCATACAAGCAAGATCTTTTATCCTCGTACCTCAGTAACCCTAAGAGAGGCTGAATCGATCCAGCCAACTCTTAGATGTCTGATCGAGTCTGGTGACTTTAGCGTATTATGGTTAGATGTGGCTTTCACTCCGGAGTCCTGGGTCAAGAATAAACAGTTTACTTAAAACTACTAACTTTCACTACTTTATTATAATATGGCTCGTTCTGTAAATAGGTCTTTTAATCCAAATGAAATGCAAAAATTTAAATTGATTTTACGTCTACATGTTACCACGATAGAATACTAACACTACCTCAGAGATGAATAAACCTATACAAATTGATACAAGATATCTTTTAAGCATGGACTTCTGAATAAAAACAGAGTAGCCCATGGTTTACATGATTCAAAATTTACAGAGAAATCTGGATTATAGTAGACATCTGAAGAAGAGTACGATTACCGAATCGTTTTAACCCCCCAAAAAACTGACTGATCGATGGATTAATTAATCAACGTCATATCCCATCTATGTTCATTTTATACAAAGAGTTTAATAAATCTTTTTCCGTGTATTTATATATTTACATTTTTGTGTAGTGTTTTCATAAGAAGTTTCTTTTGACATGACCCTATCGAATTCAAACAATTCTTGAACATTATCTCGTTGAACCGTAGATTGGGCCTTAGCGGACCTGAAAGTAGAGTCAATGGAGGGAACATCACACTGCTCAGATCTCCCTACCAGGTTTTCCAACATAAGCTGCAGTTTAGTCTCTTACCCAGGAAATCATTTTTATTGTAGGGGGACGTCTTACAAGTTAACAAGGGAAAATGTGAGTGCGATCTTAGCCCCAATGTCAGTGCAAATGTAATATAATTGAACTTCTCATCGAAAATTGAAACTGAATGACTAACTAACTTAATAAATAAATAAATAAATAAATAAATAAAGTAGACAGTCACCGAATAGCAAGGTCAAAACATACGTGGTAATTAAAAGTGACTAGAAAAACCCAGGGGTTCGATTCGAGCTATAGAATACACCGACTGCACCTCTGCTGAAGGGTAAGACCCCCCAACAAGTATCCTGGATATGACACTACTCAATCTGATAGTGAGTTTCTAGTAATGCTGGAGCTTTTGGGAATGCGAAGTACGGCCTTTATTGCCATCGCTCCCAGGTCCACTTTGGCCCGAAGTAGTAGCATCTGATAAGGGTCCTATCTATGAGTTAAATAGAACTTATGCTTAACTGAACTGTTTGACTCAACTGAATAGATTGAAATAGAAATGTTTTTAGCAATTAAACTGTAATTACATTTAAACTGCGAGCTTATGCTAAACCGAATTATTTGAAATAGAACTTTTCTTTTTACATTGGAATTGTATTTACACTAAACTGATTTGTTTAACATAAAACTGTTTTGACATTTAACTGTGTGTAAACAAAATGTGTACTTATACTAAACTGATATAGCAGAATTAGAACTGCTTGGTTAAACTGGTTGGCTTGAAATAGAAACCTTTTTCACAATTAAACTGTGCTTACATTTAAAATGCGTGCTTATGCTAAACTGAATCGTTTGAAATTGAAACGTTGTTGACGTTGAAACTGTACTTACACTAAACTGAATTGTTATATATAGAACTGTTTTGACAGTTTACTGAGTAAGCAAATTCTGTACTTACACTAAAGCGGAATTAGAACTGATTGCATAAACTGAATAGTTTGAAAAAAAATTTTTCTTTACAATTAAACTGTGTACTCAAGCTAAACTGAATTGTTTGAAATAGAACTGAAAATTTACATAAAAATGGATTTTGGTTTAAATAACCAACAAATGTTGATATTCTATAAAACCCAACCAACCAACCAACCAACTGGGGGTTTGAAACCTTCTGGGCAAATATGGAATCACCGGAAACGGATATGTTTCTGTCCCAGACACAACAGACGGACGTGAGGGAATGACCCATTTTTTTAAAAACAGAATTGAAGCGAGCGGCGTTGAAGAAAGTTGAACCTAACTTTTATCCCTAAGAGGGGCCGCGACCTTTCAATAGAAAATATCAACCAGGCTTCATCTTTTTTATCGGATAATTCACGGTAGTGAACCAGCAATAAACCCTAAAAGACGATACTAAAGTGTCTGTGTTGTTGTTTTTTTGTTTTGTTTTTTTCTATTCAAACCTTCACATTCTCCGATATATGCCTGGGTGACCCCGTATTTACCTGTCCCTGATAACTACCTATACCAATGCCCACGCTACACAAACCAAAATGAGGCAGTAGTTTCAGCACATCTATGAATGATAATGAGTTTTCCTCATCTAAGAGATGCAGAAATAAAAAAAAATATTATGTACTAAGAGAGATTGTTCGACTAAAATGAACTATTTTCTTGCTAAATATCATGCTTTGAAATAAACAAATTTCAAATTACCTTTATAAAACACTTATTATTTTTAGTTCCATTACATCTAGTAGATATTCTTCTTTGATAAAGCGATTACCTTCTTTTCACTTAGTTTTCTCCTCCTTAGTTATATTAATTTTTTTTCTTCTACTGTATAATCCCAAAGCTGACATAAAAAGACGTACGTACTTCATAGCTAAACTGTTTTCTCAGCTCGTATATTTCATATTTGCTGAATTTTTGTTTTTGAAGTTAATTCTATTATTTATTTTATGAATATTGCCGTGTAATGTTTCTTCCCAGTGGATCTATTACACTACAAGAGACAGTAATATAATTTGTAATAGTAAATTCAAAATGTATAATGGCGAGCTGAAAGCAACAGTGTTAGCAGAGTTTTGCATCGTGGACAAATGTTGCATAACCATGTTGTTGCGTTAGCCGGAGTATCGAATCAACAAGAGTTGTCACTTTTGGTACACCGGTATTGACTCTTCATAAGACAGCTTTTATATTAGGGATATGACGAAGAAAAAGAACTGTGTTCAAAAATTGCGCATTATGAAAGCTTTTGTTGGTTGGTTGGTTGGTTGTTTTTTTATGGTATATCAACCTTTGTAGGTTATTTAAGGTTAAATCAATTCTTATATAAATAATCATTTCTATTTCAAACAATTCAGTTAAGCATGACGACATATTTTAATTGACAAAAACATTGCTTTTTTCAAGCTATTCAGTTTAGTCAAACAGTTCCAATTTAAACAATTCAGTTAAGTATAAGTATAGATCTTCTTTACACACATTTAAATGGCAAAACAGTTTCATTTCAAACAATTCAGTTTAGCGTAAGTACAGTTTAAGTGTCAAAGATAGTTTCGTTTCAAACCATTCAGTTTAGAATAAAAAGAGATAAACATTTAAAAAAGTGAGGAAGCATATAAGCTTGCTCACAGTTAAATTGTTTCAAGTATTTTTTTTATTACTTCTTCAAGATTACGGCTGGCAGTTATGCGGCCTGTGTCACTATCCATACTTTCTATAACATAGGTTCTTTCTTGATTTGTTGGTTGGTTGTTTTGATTTTAAGGCATATCAACCTTTGATGGTTATTTAATACCAAATACATTTTATGAATGTAATCAGTTCAATTTCAAACAATATAGTTTAGCATAAACACACAGCATAATGGTAAAAAAACATTTCTATTCAAGCTAATCAGTTTAGTCATATTGTTCTAGTTCAAAGAATTGAGTTTTGTATAAGTTTCGATTTTGTTTACACACTGTTAAATGTCACACTGTTCTATATAAAGTAATTCAGTCTAGCATAAGTACATTTTCAATGTTCCATTTCAAACAATTCAGTTTAGCTTACAAAAACAGTTCCATTTTAAACAATCCAGATAAGTATAAGTACATAGTTTAAATGTAAGTACACAGTTTAATTGTAAAAAATCATTTCTGTTTCAAGCTATTCAGTTTATTCAAACAGTTGTAATTCAAACAATTCAGTTTATCTTAAGAACGCGGTTTAGTTGTTTTTGACCCATAGATAGGGCCCTATCAGGCGCAACCATTCCAAACCAGAGTGAACCTGGGAGCGATGGCATTGAAGGAATGCTTGGTAACCTCCAAAGCTTCAGCAACACTACTACCTCAGGATCAGATTGTTTAGTGTCCTATTAGGAAACTCGTTGAGGGGTTTTTCCCCTCTGCAGAGGTGCAGTTGGTGCAGGAAAACTTGAGAATGTTCCATCATATAACCCACTTGTAACAAATATGTTTACACCATGTTTAGAATAATAATTCCCGTTTATCATTGTAATGAGTTGCCAATACAATATCTTTAAAATAGAAAAACGTACTGCGCTTAACAGAATTGTTTGGCTTGGTTTGAATTCTATGTTTAATGGTATATCGACCTTCGTGGCTTATTTAATGCCAAAACCATCCCTGTAGGAAGACAGTATTGTTAATATTAAAGCAATAGGTCTTTAAATGAGGGGGCTCATACGTTTTCTATGGTCATTAGTCAGAAGATGAACTTAATTGTATGTTTTGTTTTGTTTTGTTTCTTTGTTCTAATGGCGTGTAAATCTTCATAGGCGACTCAATGCCGAAACTATCAATAAAGAAATAGAGTTGTAGTACTATTTAACTCATATCTAGAGAGAGAGACAGTGCTTTATACCGTTGCTAATAGTATTAGTCTTAAAGTGAATGTAATAGTGCGACTGAATTTTGGACTCATTTAGAACAATGTTGTATTTCAGCCCATTCAACACTACACCACGAAGACTACCACTTTTAAGAACTTTATCATATCCGACATGTTATATTACATATGTATAATAGAAACCCCTCTACAGTACAATATTTCCCCACTGAATGCAGCCTAAAATACGTAGACTGTCTCACCAGTGAGGGAGTACCCTCTCTCCAAAAGTATGGTGGCGTATGAAACTAAACAGTATCCTGTGATGATTAGGTTTTGATGAATGTTGCTAGAGACAAAAATGAGCTGAAAAAATGAAAGTACAATTCACTTTAACATTGCTTCTACGACCCTTTTGATTAGTCTGAAATCATTATGTCCCAGTGTGATGGGGCTGCAGAGTACATTGTCTGCATCTTTGCAGAGGGCTAAGGTTCCTGCAACGACTATCCTGTTATGACACTAAACAATCTGATGGTAAGGCTTCAGTATAGCTGGTGCTTTGGGGAATGCGGTGTACGCCTTCATTGCCATCGCTTCCTTGTTCACTCTTCCCAGGAGTGGTAGCACCCGATAGGGTTCTATCTCTGCGTCAAATAGAACTAAACTGTACTGTTTGAAATTAAATGCTTTTAAATTTAAATGCGTGTTTAAACTGTGTACATATGCTAAACTGAATTGTTTGAAATAGAACTATTTGGACATTTAACTGTGTTAAACAAAAACATATAATTAGTTTAAACTGAATTGCTTGAAATTGAACTATTTTCACATTTTAACTGTGCAGTTATGTTAAACTGAATTGTTTGAAATAGTACTGTTTTTCACATTTAAACTTCATATATATTTTAACCAGATCTTTTAAGAATAGAAATATGTTGACATTTAACTGTGAATTAACGAAAAATGCCGTAGTTATACGAAACTGAATTGTTTGAAAAAGACAACTGTTTTGACATTTAACTGTGTGTAAACAAAAGCTAAACTAATTCTGACTTGAATTGTTAGAACTTTTTATTAAAAAGACTTAATTCGTCCTTAAATGATCAAAAAAGAGGTTGATACAACGTACAACAGAACAACCAACAAGCCAACCAACCAACCGAATCAGGAAGACGAGGAGTAATATTTTGGCAAGCGCTGTGATAAACCCTAGCCCATTATTTCTAAGTCGTATGGACGCTCTTGCAAACTCCAAAATGTAAGTCTATTTCATGAACTCACTCGTTTAATAACTATGAGACAGTCCTTAAAGCCTTGGTAAAAAGACTGGAAGTTTTAGAAATAAGAGTAAGAACAGAGACCATCAAAGCTACGTAATTTTTGAGATCGTCCAAAATACCGAAACAATTCCTGGAGACTTGAGTAGATTTACCGCCACTCAAAATCCAGTGAAAAACCATCAGCTAGTGCTGGTGTGAAAAGTCGAAAGAACTAAAATAATAATCATAATAGTAAGCCGTGGATTGTTCCCTGATAAGCAGAAAGGATGTCGCAAATGATCCAGAGACACAGCAGAGTTACTTTGAATAGATAAGCATATGCTGAACGAGAGGAAGACGGGACGGAAATATCTAGCTATGGCTTAGATTGATCACAAGAAGGCGTGTGATATGGCCCGCAAAGCTTGATAATAAACTGCCTCAAAATGTACAAATTATCACATGGAGTCATAAATTTTATCGAGAAAACCATGAAAACCTGGAGAGTGGATCTGACAGCAGGATGGAGAAGTTTAGCGGAAAAAAAAGATGTAAAGAAGTATTTTTCAATGAGATGCACTGTCATCGTTACTATTCATAATTGCCATAATGCCACTTAATGACATAATCAGAAAATGCACAGTCGCATACAATCTTAGTAGATCGCAGGAAAAGATTAATCACCGAATATGCATGGATAACATCAAACTATTTACAAAAAATGAAAAAGAACTGGAAACATTGAGTCAGGAAATGGGAATGGAATTTGGCAGAGAAAAATGTGCCATGTTAGTAATGAAAATTGGCAAAGGACATATAACTGACGGAATGAAACTATCGAATCAAGACAAGATTAGAACGCTTGGAGAAAAAGAAACATACAAATACTTGGGCATCTTGGAAGCTCAAACCATCGAACAAGTAGAAATTTTTGAAAAATTAAGAAAGAATATTTCAGGAGAACAGGAAAGCTGCTCGAGACAAAACTATCAAGCAGAAAACTTATCAAATAAATATATAACTAGGTACCTTTTTGAAGTGGACCAAAGAAGAGATTAAGCAAATAGACCAAAGAACAAGAAAACTAATAACCATGTATAAAGCATTATATCACAAAGACGAGGTTGATAGACTATATGTATCAAAAACAGAGGGGGGGAATAGGACTTGCCAGCGTTGAAGTCAGTGTTGATGCATAGATAAAACGACTCGAGGTCTACATAGAAAAACACGAAGTAGGACTGATTACAGTCGTCAGAAACGATACTGACAACACGATGGACAAAAGAATGACAATAACCAGGAAACAAAAATGGGAAAAAGCAACTCTATGGGGGTGCTAAACGACAAATAAAAATTATCTGACAAAAAAAACCTGGATGTGCCTAAGAAAAAGAAACTTTAAGTGAGAAACAGAATCTCTCCTATTAGCAGCATAAAACAACTGCATAAGAGCCAATCATATCAAAGCGAGAATAGATAAGACCCAACACAAAATAGCAGAAGTCGGGTATGTGGCGATAGAGAAGAAACCATCAATCACATAGTAAGCAAATACAGCAAATTAGCACAGAAGGAGTATAAGACTTGACACGATTGGGTAGGCAAGATGATCCACTGAGAGATGTTCAAGAAATTGAAATTTCACCATACGAACGAATGGTATATGCACAACCCAACTGCTGTCATGGAGAATGACACATAAACTCCTATGAGACTTGAAAATATAAACGGATCACATAATCTTGGCCAGGCGAACAAACCTCATAATAATAAACAACAATAAAAAAAAGAGAACATGAAAAATTGTGAACTTTGCTGTCCTGGCTGACCACAGAATAAAACTTAAAGAACGTGAAAAGAAGGATAAGTACCTCAACCTTGCTAGGGAATTGAAAAAACTATGCAACACTTAGGTGACAATAGTACCAATCTTGATTGGGGCTTTTGGTACCGTAAATTAAGGATTATTAAAGGGACTGGAGGACTTGGAGGTTGGAGGACTAGGGGAGACCATCCAAACTACAGCATTTTTGAAAATGGCCAGAACCCTGAGAAGAATCCTGGAGACTTGAAGAGACTAATTCTTACTCGGACTACACTGAAAAACTCTCAGCTTAAATTGATGTGAAAATCTCTCCAGGAGTAAATAATAATAATTGCTACAACTCAAATAATCAGCACTGCGTCTTAATGACATGTCCTCTGATAAGGAGCTGTTTGGCATATCATTGAAAAAATTGGCTAAGTGTGCAAAATAACGCCTACTACGATCGGAAGACTCCGGTCGCTGTGGTATATAAGACCATAAAAGAACAAACCGTAGAGCTCAGGCTCATATAATTAGCGAAATGGTGTGTTCTATATATTTGCTAATCACCGCATGAAGGTATGCATAGCATTGTTTTATACGAAGCTTCAAAGATACGGTAGCACTTGAGAATGGAATTACTACATTATTAGAGCTCTGTTTGACAAAATTTCTGAGCAGTTCTGCATGACAAATTGAGATACCTCATTCTTGCATAATACTACAAGCATTCTGTGAAACCAAAAATCGTTTCCTTTGATTTTTTTTTGTAATCATACGAAACAAATCTTAATACTAAAAAAATATAAGAAAAGTGATACACTACCAAATTTCACTCTGTTTTCTCATTAGGTACAGTATCCACATAATACTAACATAGCAAGTTACTCTAATGCGTTGTAAAATTAAGGATTATAATTTTTGTGAATTTTAAGTTTCTTACTATAGAGTAGGGGGAAAAAAATCAAAATTCCCAGCATTGCTAAACGTACTATTATTTTGATACACAGCCAATCATTGAGACTATTTTTACAGAATCAACAGAGATTCCTCGTTGGGTTCACAGTTGTGTTTCTGTTTCTACTTTCAGTTTAGAAAAAAAGAATATTTTCACGTCGTATTAAGCTAGATGAGAACAGGTAAACAAAAGTTTATAGAGAATAATGTATAAAACGTTTCCATATTTTAGCATGTGTTCTATGTACGGACGGACAACTGACAAAACTATACAAACTAAAATTCTTAAGATACTTTTCTATTGAAATATGGTATCCTCCACCGCTCGCCCAGTTTCTCTTGGTAAATGACCATTATCCAACCCTGTGTCATTTTATAGAGGGATCAAATGCTACTTTTTTTGTAGAAAATGTGTATGCCACGGATCAATTACAATGTAAATAAACAAATAAATTTCAAAGCATACACGCACTAAATGTTTCATTTTCTATTAATTGAGGGAAGGACGGTGAGTATAAAAATCGGCAATAAGAATGGCGAACAAAGTCTTTACCGCTGGTTGGTTTTCCATCCCATTAAGTCATACGGCCAACTACCAACTATACTCGCTACATACGAGGATCATTAAATAAGTTTCCAGACTTTGGACACTTTTATTGATAGTACACACATCAAACTCTAGTCCCTTTCGAAGTAATCTCCTCTGGCTGCAATGCACTTGTACTGATGCAACAACTTCTGCAATGCCCCATGGAAGACCTCTTGAGTGAGCGTGTCAATGACCTTCGTCAGAGCCGTTTTCATCTCCTCAATTGTCTCATAACGACAGCTTTGGAGCTTAGGGAATAAGCAAAAATCACAGGGAGCAAGGTTTGGACTATAGGGAGGCTGAGGAACTGTATTGATGCCCATCTTGGTCAAATAGTCTGTGACAAGGATGGAGTGGTGGAATGGGGCATTGTCCTGCTGAAAATGCCAGTGACCCAATTTGAAGATTGCTGGCTTCTTCCGACGGAATCTCTTCCAGAACTCCCATAAAACCCCAACATAGTAACCCTAACCGTAACCCTAACCCTTAGGCTAATCAGCTCTGGTGTATTGACTTCCTTACTCCTCCAACACCTCTTATCATCCCTCACAGACTCACTGCCTTTCTTGAACCTCTTATGCCACTCAAAAACTGATTCTCGATTCATGCAAGATGCTCCAAAAGCAGTCTGAAGCATTCCATGCGTTTCTCTAGCATTTTTTCCAAGTTTAAAACACGATTTTATTGCATATCGTTTTTCTAATGTGTCCTCACGTCCAGATTGCATTTTTGAAATTGACCAGCTGTGACAATCAGGCTTTAATAGGGTGTATTCCAATTCCTGCTGTAGATGTTCACGTGAACCTGAAATCATAAATATTAGTCAGTCATCACATAAGATGTATAGCAATAACATACTGAATTGTCAAGAGCCTACGCAAATTCTAAATGTCTGTACAATAAAAGTATGGAAGCTGATCGAATGTACCACGTAACTACCAACGTTCATGATGACCCACCAACACTTACTGCATTAGCTGCGAATTCTCTCACATACATACCTTTTTTCTAATTGTGATCATCAGCCAACCAAAATTCCACTGACTTGTTCGTTTATTTGTTTGAGTTTTATGGCATGTCAACCTTTATATAATCTAATACCAAATCCATTTTTATAAAAATAAACTGTTTAATTTCAAAAAATTCAGTTTAGCATAAATACACGGCTTATATGTCAAAAATATTTTTATATCAAGCTATTCAGCTTAGTCAAACAGTTATAATCCAAAAAAATTACTTTAGTATGAGTATAGATTTTATCTAAACATTGTTAAATGTCAAAATAGTTCAATTTCAAACTATTAAGTTTAGCGTATGTACAGTTTCAATTACAAAAACAGTTCTATTTCAAACAATTCAGTTTAGGCTTAGTATGCAGTTTAAATGTTAAAACAGCTCCATATCAAACAATTCCGTTAAGCAAATGTACTCAGTTTAAATGTAAAAACAATTCACTTTCAAACAATTCAGTTTAGCATAAGTACACCGTTTAGTTATATTTGTTTCAGGTGCTACCCCTCCGGACCAGAGTTGACCTAGGAGCGATGACAATGAAGGGGTACTCCTCAATCCCCACAGCTTGAGTATTACTGGGACGTCACGACCAGATTGTTTAGTGTCATAAACAAAACACTCGTTGCAGTCTTACTCCTCTGCAGTGAAACAATCGGTGTATTCTACAGCTCGAGCCGACAGGGCAAATACCACTGATTTCTTTCTTGGATAAATGGGGCCAAAAATGCCCTAAAAGAAAACTGCTACTTCTGCACGGATCTGTGCGAAAGAAAATACCTCTAAAAATGTAATCCATGCTTACTAACCTCTGACGGATAACCACTTCTGAAATAGCCCTCTCATTCCTAATCAGAAATCCTTCTCTTTCTAGTGTGATGTCAATCAAAATTTGCCGATTTTACAAACTTATTTAGCCATTATCTTCATGTTTTATCGTTTGGTTTGGGGCCCTAATTTACTTGCATATCATGTTTTATGGGTTATCTAATACCAAAGCCATCCTTGTAGAAGAAAAGCAGTGACACTATTTAACACACAGCTGAATGATTAGTGGGTTCATACATTTCCCAATCGTATGAACATAATTGTACGACGACTGGAGTTTGAACTCATTCACTTCAAGGTCACCATTCAGAACTTCAGCCATTACACACCGAAGACCACCCCATCCGTATAGATGCACCAAAAGGACGCTTGCGAAACGTATAGAGAAAAACTTAGATGGGAACTACACAAAAGTGTTACGTGCTGATTTGAACAAATGCTGGAAGCAATACCTCATAAAAGAGCTCCTGTAAGGCCACTTACTTCCAAATCTAACAAACCATTCAACTAAGACGAACAAGTTATGCTGGTCATTTATGGAGAAGTAGAGTCGAACGTTTTCTTATTGACATCACACACGGACGTGCCAGTATTGGCTAACCAGCAAAGACTTACATATATCAGATCTAGGCGGATACAGGATGCAGTAAAGATGACCTACCAGGACTGAAGGTTGTATGGATATTTGGCGATGGACAGTCAGCAAATATCGTACTGTGGGTATGAATCCATGATGATAATTCATATATGTATAAGTACATGCTATGCTCATGCCCACATGCGCATACATATACTCTCCCATCCATATGAATGTGTTTTCATTTCCGCTTACACCATACACATTAATATTCATATAGACACCACTGTACCGACACGCACTATTTATGGACGACGTGGGTAGTGTAATGATAAAGAAGCTAGATTAGCAAACATTGACGAGTGAGTTCAAGTCTCATTGAAGCCCTTGTACCAAGCAAAAAGTTTTGAAAATCACTCAGAGTTTTCAGCTATGTCTATGCGGAAAGCGTAGTAAATTACAACCTACATGTCGTATTGCAATTAGATATGTAAAGAAAAATTGATAACAAGGTAAGCCAAGTAGAATGAGAGATTTATTGAGAAGCAAAGTAGAAACTATAGCGTTTCGGTTCTAATGAACCATCATCAGGACTATGAGGGATGGTACTAGTGGTGTTAAATCAACGATGAATGTTTAAAATAGCAAAATACAAAAACTGAGATAAAATTCGTCTAACAAAAAAGAGTTGGCCATTTCATTAGTGAATTAGCGTTTGCTGTTTTAAATTATGTCATTTGACTTATTAGAAATATTTTATAGGATGTATGTTCCGTTTGTTTATCGAGATAGATTTCGAATCAAAATGAGGAAAATAAAGAAAGATAAAAAGAAAACGAAAACATAAAATTATGATATTTGTTGAATATATTGTGGCGATTTGAAATGGATTTGCTCAAGTAAGGAGAAAAATTATATAAGCCAGGACGAGGCTATTTAGGGGATTACAGAGTGAAATAGCAGCGGCTTCGAAAATTCGTATTGAACTTTTATTATGAATGAGCATCTTTGTAGACTTGAAATCGAAGTTGTGATTCGATTGAGATATGTGTGGAAATAGTGCATTGTTTAAGTCACAAATTCTTATGTCACTTTTATGTTCTTTTGAGCGACGAAGAAAGTTCCGAGATGTTTCACCAATATATCTTAATTAACAATTTTTACAAGGGATACAATAAACACCGGCGTCTGAAAATTTGTTGCGCTGAGAGCTAGACTGTACTGATTCGCGGATAGATTTAGAGGGTAAAGAGGTTGCTTTGTTATCGAGTTTATATAAGTTGTTTATTATGCTGTGAGAAAAATTGTTTGGCAAAGTTATGAATCTATGAGGCAACTAGTTTTATAAGATATGTGCAACCTAATCGTGAGGTATTCATTGTGGTATAGGTAAGCATCATAGATGTTCGATGAATACTGTGTGCTCAAGTATTCTTCCTATATTACTCGTTATGTATCGTGCATACTATTAAGTTAACTATAATTCTGTTAGGAAGATCAAACAATTCAGAGAATTTCATGGCGTAATTCTTGAAATAGAGATACACTCGAGAAAAAGTAACGAGAAGGAAAATCTTATTTCTAGCCGAGAGAAAGACTACTTATTTTTAAATTACGAGTTAATACTGAGCCGATAAATAAACAAATGCCTAGATTATTAGTTAATTCCTAGTTAGATGCAATAATGCCTTTCGTATTGTGATATCTATCTATCTATCTATCAACACTGGGCCTGTTTTCTATAATCAAAAGACTCTATGAATCTTTCTTCTTTTCATCGGAATTTGGCTTCACACTAATCACGTGATAAAATGAGAAGAGATTATCCAACATATTTATTATATCCAATTACCTAATCTTTAAACACTTCGGTTATATTTAAACTGTTTTAAAGCTGGGATATGTGTGTATTCATCACTTTTACAAGATTTAACGAAAAAAAAACAGTCTAAATGAAGCTTAATTGCTCGAAGGCTAATTTTCATTACTTACCCACGTTCTTTACTTCGATGATATATATATATATATATATATATATATATATATATATATATATATATATAAGTAATTTAGGGATCCGTTGAACAGAATTGTGGAT
This sequence comes from Sepioteuthis lessoniana, assembly GCA_963585895.1. Classification (NCBI taxonomy): domain Eukaryota; kingdom Metazoa; phylum Mollusca; class Cephalopoda; order Myopsida; family Loliginidae; genus Sepioteuthis; species Sepioteuthis lessoniana. The sequence goes on along the minus strand of CAUZXS010000070.1, from coordinate 174,096 downwards.
AACAGACAGCCTAAAGAGATCCTATACTTGGGGAAGGATCACGTAAAATAGGTAAACTAATATTAAGCATGAGGTCATCTGAAAAATCCTGAGGATCATGAAAATCCCATAAGACATTTGGAAATGCCTGAACAAACGTCGCAAAATAAACTGGAGGAGAAAAAAAAACAATACATATATATATATATATATATATATATATATATATATATATATATATATAAATATATATATATATATATATATATATATATGTGTGTGTGTGTGTGTGTGTGTGTGTGTGTGTGTGTGTGTAAGAAAACACCACATATATATGTGTATGTGTGCCAAAATTTATAGAAATCTTCAAATTTGTCTTTGTCAGCTAAACAATAGATATAGATACTTCAGTATCTTAATAATTAATCAGTTAATCATTGAATTCACTCGAATTTGAAGAGTAAGTGCTTTTATTTATGTTTAATCCATTGACAAGTGCATTTCTATTGTTAGGTGAACGAATAGGACGTATTTGCAAGTAAAGACATTTTAACGCGTCATTTATGATTACTTTATTTTCGGAAATATGCTGAGTATATTTAAAGCTTACACGGAAAGTAAAATCACTTTGTTCTGTAATTGTTTACTCTTTTTTTTTTTCTTTTTCTTTTTTTGTTATTCGAACTGTCAATCAGAAAGAGAAATTCTGTTGAGATGAGAATTCCTTTTATCGAAATTTTTGTAAAAATAATAAGTCTTTTATAGTCTCAGAGATGTCATAACGAATCCGATTCTAAATGAATTCGTCCTTCACTTCATTTCATCAGGAATTTTTCTTTCTTTCAGTAAATTCATATTTAATAAAACATATTAACTGCAATATCAATTTAGACCCGTACAAATTGTAATGTTTGTACATAAATTGGATCAAAACCTTGATGGGAACTACAAAAAAAAGTTAGGTTTTCTTTTTTTACCGATCTTAGAAGTAGTAATTGTAATAAAATGTATCAGCTATTGTATGATAGTATCCGAACCATATTTTCAGTAAGGTGCTGACCGACCGTATTTGAGAACAACCCAAAGCCTTCCTTTTCAATAGCTACCGCTCCAAGGTCTATGGAAGGGTGTTACTCCATTCCCTGGATTGCTCCACTTACCCTTGATCCGTACCGTATAATGCTGAGTGTTAAGCAAGGAGGCATTAAGCATCATATTTTTGAGTTTTGTTACCGGGCCGTTGGTGAACATTCTAAACATTATGCGCTTTATTTAAAAAGTTCAACCTCTATTAAAAAAATAACTGAACATTAATAATCTTTGCGCAATATTTTAAAATCAAAGTGAGTTTTATTGTATATCATTTATTACCAAATTATACAATCTTAAAAATCTCTCAACAAAAATAGATATACGCAGCAAAACAAAAAGTAGAACGCTAAATTATAATAAACAAGTAGCTACAGGTACTATTTACCAACCCCTCCGCTCGGGCAGGATATGACACAAGGTCAATTTTTTAAGCGGAGTTTAACAGGTTTGAATTCAGAGTTTTTCCTTCTCCTAGACTAGTTGCCTAACCATGGCTGAAGAACCTAGTCTGTCCTACTATTTACCCATAGCTGGAGGGAGAATTATTGGATTCATACCTTTCCCAAGGGTATTAGTGCTATGTGAAATGCAATCAGTCTCGTCCAGGATTTGAACTCGTATCGCCGTGTTCATTTCCTACGGCGATAACGACTACACCACGGGCACCTCCCAAAAGCTACAAGTAGCAAGTAGCTACAGGTAAATTGTAGGATATATTGGGTTCTTTAGTTTTGATTAGCTAACAAACCTAGGATATCTAAAACTATTAATTCAAACCATGTTTACCCCGCATAAAAATTGATCTAGTGTCATATCCTGTCCTTGGTCGAGGGTTTGGTTTAATTCATATGTTTATTGTAAGAAAGATTTCTAGGAATTTATTTCGAGAACAGATTTCTTTGCAAAACCCCGTACCTTAATTGTTATGTCTATAAGATTGCAATGTTAAGGACACTGATACAGAAACCAAGTTGATGTGTGACTTTATTTGCATGTGTATCAGGGTTAAAAACCTGATAAGCCCTATGTAAAATATATTTTTGTTTATTTGACCGTATTATCAGAAACTATCATATTTAATAGAAAATCGTGACCATGAATCTGAGGCGACGAATCAGTTGAGAAAATGATAAAGGCCGGTTTGTTATCTTTTTCTCTAGTTGACTCCTACGTAGCTCTTGAAAATAGAGGAAGGCAACCTGAAATCACACATTTCTTTCTTTCTTTCTCTTTATATTGACAGTTAAATCCCACTGGAATTCTAGTAATACAGTTCCTGATCACAAAGTGTCATACTTCATTTAACAAGCATGTCTATCAGTGCAGTCAATGCAGCGAAATTTTAGTGCAGGACAGCTGTTTATCAATCATTTATTATCTCTTTAGCCAAGCTATAAAAATTAGACCCAATGTGCAGTTCTATGGATTCCATGTTTGCAAAGGCATTTCAAAACGTCCATAAAGCTGATTACACTAAGTCTACAACTGATATCGTTTAGATTCCCAAGTCTAGATACTGAAGGGGCAATCTATCATTATATTGCATTATAATACAGATCAAAAGCGTTCTCTAAGTGCATTCTTCATCTTGTTTTATCTTATTTGAGTTTTTATGCTCACTATGCAGCTCAAAGGATGAAAAATGCTATAATCAATGTTAGATCAAATCCAAATATCCTAAGAGTATATTTCTAATAGAATCCAGAACTGTAACCACATACAATAAAATATGAGGCTGTTAGTTTTTCACATAGCTCTAATACCTTTGGGAGTCCTTCCATCTTTTGGAAAATAGTAGGGCCTTAACAAGTACTAACACACCGTGCCAGACTGGTTCTGGGAATAATTGCAACGAAGGCATGATCCTCATTTCCCAAAAGCAAAACCTGATTCTCACCATTAGATGCAGATTAATGTCACATGCAGGACACAAATGAGTTGGGGAAACACAAAAACTCAACTTGGCTCAAGACTTAGGGCCTCTTTTTGTTGTTGTTACTTATTTAAATTCTAAGGTCGTGGAAATGGATATCGTAACAATAAGGTCGGTGGCGTCTTCATTCTCTTCAGAACCAGAGGTTTTTTTAAAACTTTTATTGGTTCACCCGCTTTCCATTCACATGTTAGATGGTCTCTTCAAGTCTCCGATTATCAAAAAAGAGATCGAATCGAACAACTCATTTGGAGGGACTTTACAAGATTCTAAACCCCCTTATCTAACTTGCATTGACAAGATAAGCCTCCACCATTACTTAGCCAATCGAGACTAAACCGTGATTAACGGTTGTTTTCAATGCATTTTGCTAGATCTATCATATCTTATTACACGTAGCCAACCGGATGAGATATTGAATTTTGTCAACTCGTCCACAGAAGTTTTATAAATTATTTATTAATTGACACCTTGCTAACTTACCATGTTACTCTAGTTTACCCACGTAGTTTGGTTAAAGAAAGTACAATTTATTAGTTTAATTCTGTAAAACATCTTGAATCCAGTAATTAACTCATCTTATCTCACCTTAGTACCGTTTGCTAAAAAGGTTTCATACTATCACAAGTTTCAAAGCTACCAACGTTATGTATAATCATCATATTAACGCAAATCGTTCAGTATTTCTACAAGAATGACTTCCGTACGACGGTCATATATGTTAAAAAGAAGTAAGTGTGGAAAGAATTACCAACACCGTATTTACAAAAAAGTTTGGCAAAAAGAGCCCAATGCATTTTCTCCAGTCTTTTTGCATATTTTTTTCGTTCATTCTTGTTTATCCTTCCTCATACATTCTTAAAATGTTTCTTCTTTTAGTATACATTTGCATTTTGTATATATTTCTCTTATTCGTCCGCTGATTTCATATGTAGCTTCTTTATTTCTTTTAATTTTCCGTGGTACCATTCCCCCAATTGGATGTAAAATGTACCATGTCACCAAGTGCCAAAAAGCAGTAGATGTGTAACCCGGTATCATGTCGGCTTTTGGCGCGAGGTCGATTGATAAATATATACGGACAGTGAAGAAGACAGAAATACGCTTTCTATTAAATGACACATGTGTGACGAAAAATGACCAATGATTTGCAAAAAAAAATTCTGTAAACTATTTTCCGTCAGGAAATTTTTCTCCTAAAAGATGGATTGAACAGGAAAAAATAGGTATTCATTTTAAAAATAACGTTGCTATCGTTCCTATTTGGGGGTAAAACAGAAATTGCTACCTGGTTATCAACAACTTTGGTATTCTACCCTGAAACAAGAGACAGTTATCTAGAGACCCATGCTTTCCTGAGTATCTAACAATACCAGTGCTTATTAAAATTAAGAAATTAAACTTTATTCTTTCAGAGTGCATCGAATTTATAATGAAAACTTAAAATCAATAAGAAAAATAGAAAGGGGTTAAGGTTCTTGGTTAGGAAAGGACCCAGCAATTTAATATTACAAATATAGCATAGCTTTGGCAGTGTTCACTTCGTTCCTTTTAAAGGTGTCCTACTGGGGATATTATCGCTTATCACTGCGTTCATTCAAAAATATTTCAAAGTTCTCGGCGAAAGTTTCGCCTTCACGATGGGGCGTGGGATGTGCTGATTGTATCCCCAGCAGAAACAAAAGACCTCGCAATGCACACACACATACACACATACTCACCAACGGATTTACTTGGGAATGTATTTAACCAACTCTTCCGCAGAATAATTTTTCTTCTCCTAGATATTGTCTTACATTTTATTCTGAATATGACCTAAAGTTCGTGAAGCTCCGGTTCTTGAGAGCAGGAGAGTGTTAAGTACCGCTTCATTGTAATTACTCTCAGGTCCACTCAGACATAGAAAAATTGTAAATGTTATTGTATCATTAGTCAAATAGATATGTCCTAATTATTTGTATTAGATTGGAGTTCTTGATATAAACAATCCTGTGCAAAAAGAATGTTAAGAAATTACACAAATGTATAAATAACCGTGCAATGCATACAATTCCCCAATTGTTTCGCAGAAAGTAAACTCAGATGAGTTGAAATCCTGCTAAAATTAATCAATCAATCAATCAATCATTTTTCTGCATCGTAGAATTACATTTCATTCTTGTTAACTGTCTGGTATAGTTTTCTTTTCAAACGCGATTTAAGTATAGGAAAACCAGACGTCGCTATGAGCCAAATCCGTCTGTTGTGGCTGACAAACGTGAATGCTGCGAGACTTTATAATAAGTAAACAAATAAATGAATAAATAAATCAAAGGTTGTACAATAATCAAAAAGTGACAGTTGAGTGGCAGCATATATCTGGACAGATTGTGAAATCTCTTGACCTAATTCGTGCACTTAAAATAGCGTATGTATTTAGTCCCCTGACCCTGTTACGGTCAAGATCTGACGCGCATTTAAATTTTTGAGTTGATTCCAGCTGGTCTGAATTAAGACTTTTTGTTCTTCTAAGTTGGCTCCCAAACCAAGTCCCAATAACAGAGACAAGCCTATTTAACAATAGCCTGTGGAAATTAGATAGTTTGATTGCTTTCAAAAGGGCATTATCACGCGATGAACGCCAGCAGCCTCATCCAGGATTAACTAGAGTCACCGATTCCATTTCCTTCCAAAGTAACCCTTAGGCTAGAAACTCGTCCTATCGAATGTAGCGTTTTCCATTTGTAGCCAGAATTCATTAAAACATTTCGGTATTATGCCTGTTAAAATTATTCTAGAAGAGTTATCGTTTTAAATCTTTTGAACCAAGATTGCATAACTTAGCACCACTTATTCCATCAGATTCCCAAAAGTGATCTAAATCATTGTATAATTTTCCTGTGTGTATCTTCAAAGCTGAATATTTAAGCGCAATGAATGAAACAATTGTTCACTATCTCTTAACACCTAATATTGCCAAATCTTTGACTGAGTATTCTATGGCTATATCTGTTCAAATAGAGTAATTAATTGTGTTCTCCGATTAGCTAACTATATACTTCAAGGTCAAATAGAGAGTTCTTCGCATATTCAAAATATCTCACATAGAAAAAAGATCACAAAGAAGATAAGAAGAAAGAGAATATAGATATTCTATTTTTAATATGTCATTTTCTTTTTCTATAAATTCTACATATTTTAAATGATTATGGGATTTTCAATTCTAGACAACTAGGTAGTTTTATATTTTTCCGCTAACATCAGATAATAACCAGAATCTATTATCCTGTTGTCAAAGATGTAAGAAGGAAATCTTTCTTATCGAGATTTAAGTGCAAACCAATTTTCTGAATCCCATTTCCACTTATTTAGGATTTAGCCGGATTAACCCCAGATTGGCTATTCCTCGTAAAAAGTTAGAAATATCTTAACGTTACAACCATAAAATTTGCTTATTTTCGTTTTCTAATTACATGAATAAATCATAATTCTTATAGAATATATATTCAATTAAAAATAAAATATACAGTGTGTAATGCAAAAACTAAAATCACATTGCATAAATTTATCAGCATATAATTCCAATGTATTAAGCTGAGTTTAACACTTTTAACCGTGAATAAAATGGCGTAGAAAATTTATCTTTGCCAAACATGAAAATCTGATTCCAAAATTATTGCCTAATTTCAGGTTTTAAGAGACAAATTTCGCATGATCGATATCGACGTGGAAAATAGAATCGGCAACCCGGGTTCAAGTCCTGACCAAGCCTGATTGTGTTTTCTTTCAACTCCATGCCCCATTGGAAAGGTATGAATCCACTGTTCTTACCCCAGCTATGTTTAAGTAGTAGTGAATATTGTTCTCCTCTGACTTGGTAAGCCAACCAATCTAGAAGGAAAACTGAATTTAAACCAGCTGTAATTCGCTTAAAAAGTTGCATCGTGTTGCTCGTAGCAGAACTATTGCGTGAATACACATATCAGCTTTAAGACAAAAACTTAAAGATATGAAAATTATAGAAATATGTATTTTTACCAAATCATTTCATATGAACCTTATCGACGAAGTTTAGAATAAGCTGACAAAGGGTTAAGACCTCTCCTAAACAAGGATGTTATGGTTTTGATTTTAAACCGCATCTGATTGTTAATTTCCTTTTGTGAATATCTGTGAAGTGTGGAGTTCTATTACTCTCAGGTCCACTCTGACCTAGAGTGCTTGTAGAATTTTGAGTTCCACGTACGAGGCAAATTGATGTGTTTAAAAATAATTCATATACGATAGAACCATGTACAAAAAAAAAGAAAAAAATGTGCATAAACAATATAAAAATAAACGTATAAATAATGCAATTTAAAAACTTCTAGTGTAATATAATGGTCGAAGGATTTCGGTTCATGCCTTTGGGTTTAGTTAGGCTGAGAACCTTTCGGCTCAGCACATGGGTAAGTTATATGAAACCTTTATGTAGGTGGTAACGTGTGCGCGCGCACAGAGCGGACGTGCCACTCAGCTATGTGACAATAGCCTGAGATGATGAAACGGGTGACAAAGAGCGGGTGACGTCACGCACCGGAAGCGCGTGGAGGTTGGTGAGAATCTGAAGAAAGAGAGTTGAAAACTAGACGCCGAACGAGGAGGTTCGACTTTTGGGGCTCGCTGAGGCGAGACGAATTTGCGCGCCGTGGGTGCCGCGCGAGATAGGGGAAAAATGAATAAGACGACATAGTTAAAGTGTGTCTCTCCTCCTTATGTCGAAACCTTTAACTCAAAGTTAATAAAAAGGTTTCGTACCTGAACAAGAAGTCGTTACGTGTTTTTGAATTTCGAGATTCCTATGTTCTTTATATGTTCTATCGTTATGAACATTATATATACATTTCGCACATGGCGTTCATTGTAGCTATGTAACATTAGGCATACATGGGAACTATACCCTTGTTACGGAACCACCTCGTGCTAATGTCCATGCACCTCTTCATTGTGTATTATGTTACCCCACTCTGTGATCATCCCAGATTTCCTTATACTGATCAAGGCACAAAAAGCCAAGGCAGTATCACAAAAGAAAAAACAAGTTTTGAAAGAGTGGATTTCCTCACGGATATATGTGTGTGTGTCGGGACCATTTTTAGCTCAGCACCCACTCCCATGCATGCCACGAAAATTCTAACTTTCCACTGTTATGTTTTAGATTTGATGTGACGTGGGTCCTCTTGTCCTTTTCACTGTCCCGGGCGAACAGCACCTGTATAAAAGCACAAGTTAATCTCCCCCCACTTCCGGGCTAAGACTGGACATAAAGATATTCTCAGATTGCATATTACAAGAACCCCCTTAAAGTGTGAAAATAAAATTAACCTCTTTTAAGTTGTTGTTTGAGCAAAATTCATAGCCTTATCTGACGACCGCATTAGACTAGGAAATATTAATGATTGATCGACGCACAAAATACGTAAGGTCACATACGACTCCAATAACGACCCACAACACATACAGCATATACTAAAACATATCCACTCAGATATGTCAATGCCACTGTATGAATATACCGCATACAAAGACACACACACACACACACACACACATATATATCCGGTGGCAAAAGCTGCTCGGTAGCGCCAGGAGTGGCAGTACCGCCTTGAGCTACCGAGACTGTGTTATCACCCTGGATGGCGGCTGATGAGGCTAGGGTATCGCACGTGCTTCCACACGTTGTATGATGAAAATTTGAACACTAAGACTCTCTAGAAAGCAAGATGACTCTTTGGAAAGACAAAGTGACTCTTCAGAAAGTTGGAGTGACATCCTGGAAAGACAGGAATTTTAACAAATATGGATAATACAATGAAAGAAAAATGCCCTCAGGGTGTCTGTAGCGGGGAGGGAGAATATATCACCCATCTTACTTGCTCCTAGGTAACGATCTGGATATGTACCCGGCTACAACGTGTGATTGCGGTAGAAAATTCAACAGCTTGCGAGGAACACGAATCCGCAAGGCGCGCTGGTGCGAAGAACGTAATTGTCCTGCCGGAGAATGTAAATCGATTGATGGGCCTATGAGTCAGGTTTACCCCCACAGTATTCACAAGCCCATTGCTGACCATCAGCGTCCTGAAGACATTTTTTCCAAGCCAAGAATTTAGTGGCCCAAGGGTAATCAGATAGCTACCTGGACTAACTTAGACCAGGAGCTTTCTTTTTACTCACCACCCATCTTGAGGGCCCATTGATCAACAAATAAAATCTTTTAGCGGAATTATATATAACGTTTGTCTCGAGTGCTTTTGGGCAGTAACACATAAATGAAAGAAAACGAATCGAAAAGATAACGGATATAGAAAGGATTTCAACACGAATGTTATACACGTGTAACCACCATTCTCGTGTAATTACGCAAAATCAAGAAACGGTTGCTATGACATCTAACGGCCGTAAGTAAACGCTTTTTTAAATGACAAACTGCACCAAAATGAAGATGAACGAACGTCTAATGTAATGTCCGCTTTTAGTTGATCTTATGTATACATAGATTTTTTTTTTAAATACCCTATCCGGTGGCAAAAGCTGCTCGGTAGCACCATGAGTGGCAGTACCGCCTTGAGCTACCGAAACTGTGTTATCACCCTGGATGGCGGCTGATGAGGCTAGGGTATCGCACGTGCTTCCACACGTTGTATGATGAAAAAAAAATATATATATACGTATATATATATATATATATATACACCTATGATTTGTTGGCAACTAAACACATGCGCACGAACATACATAACCTAGCCATACATATGCCGTAATGTGCATTCACACATGCAAATAACCACCGATATCTACAACCACAATATATATAGTCAACGTATGGATATAGTAATGGCCATGTGGATATCTTCAGCCCCATTATATATATATATATATATATACACTCAAGGTTGACTAAAAACCACATGCTTCTCTGCAGATGGGTAAGACCCAACCCAACGCGTGTCTTGGATATGACACTGATGGTGAGGTTCCAGTGTTGCTTGGACTTTGGGGAATGTGGAGTACCTCTTCAGTGCCACCATCGCTACCATGTACACTCTGGCTCTGAGTGGTAGCAACTAGACTTTACCTTTTTTTTGCATTTAATTGCGTATTTAAGCTAAACTGAACAGTTTAAAATAGAACTGTTTTGACATTTAAACTGCGTACTTATGCTAAAATGAATTGCTCAAAATTAAACTGTTTTGACATCTAAACTGTGTATTTAAGCTAAACTGAATTATCTTAAATAAAACTATTTTGACATTTAACTGTGTATTGGGACTATAGAATACACCGACTGCAACGCGTGTCCTGGATATGACACTAAACAATCTGATGGTGAAGTTCCAGTGATGCTGGAGCTTTGGGAAATGGGAGCAGCTCTTCATTGTCATTACTCCCAGGTCCACTCTGAGCCGGAATTGTAGCACCAGATAGGGCCCTATCTATGGGTTAAATAGAACTAAACTGCATATTTATACTAAACTGAATTGTTTGAATTAGAACTGTTTGACTAAACTGAATAGCTTGTAAAAGAAACATTTTTTACCATTAAATTGTACTTACATTTAAACTGCGTGCTTATGCTAAATAACATTACTTTAATTAGAACTGTTTGACTAAACCGAATTGTTTAAAATGTAACTGTTTTTGACATTGAAACTGTACTTACACTAAACTGGATCGTTATATATAAAACTGTTTTGACATTTAAGAGTGTGTAAACAAAATAGGCGCTTATACTAACCTGAATTAGCTGAATTAGAAGTATTTGAATCAATTGAATAGTTTGAAATTGAAATGTGTTTGGCGATTAAAGTGTGTACACATGCTAAATTGAATTATTTGAAATAGAACTGATTATTTGTATAAAAAATGAGTAAGCGTTAAATAACCGACAAGGGTTTATACCCACTAAAGCCCACCCAATCAACCAACCTAAAAACACCCATATATGCATACACATATATCTAACTATATATTATCACACCAATAGACCATAGTGTCACACTGGTATATATGCCGTTAAAACCTTTTGATCAATGAATCAACTAACAACCGCCCAAAGAAATTAACTTGAATGCTTAAGTCGTCGAAACCCACTTATTTTTTCTAATAAATCATTTAAAAGAAAGTTGTAGCAAGCAAGGATCGTTTATGTTTCATACTTTCTGTCACTTCCATTATTTTACGCACGGTATAAAACATTGCTTATATGTTGAATTCGGTCTCTATTGAGTAGCTCAACATTGATATATTTTCCATATTATATAAAGCTAAGCAAATTTCTAAACTGCCTTACTGTTGGGCTACACCGGCTTAAGTGAAATTTTATTACTTGGCTGAATGGCATATGTACTCTTATGGTTTGTTTAAGGCCAAATCATGTTTATATATGATTTGTAAGGAAACAGTTTGTTGGTAAATTTATTTTTAAACGAAACATTACCATTTCTTCACACCCAGTAAAATGATTTCGAGTATTGCTTTCGAATACTAAGAGTAATTTTTGCACACAGTATTCAGGTATTGCTTCAAACATTGCTTTTTAACATTAGTAATTTTATAAATCATTTATTCCTAAAAAAATTAATACTTATCTTTGGTTGGTCATAGTTCAATGCTTTCAACTATGTTCAGACTTTGTTATAGTCTTCAAAAAACGAGAACCTGTCGAATTGTAGACTTCGCCCCTCTGGCTGACGACAGGGTTAAACTAAAATGTAAAGCAAAAAAAGATAAGTACCTAGACCTTACAAGAGAAATGAAAAACTGCGGAACATGAGAGTGACAATGACATTAATTCTGATTGGTGCACTAATTATAGTCACCAAATATTGGTTCAGAGACAGGGGACTTGGAAATAAGAGGACCATTGGAGACAATTCAAACTACAGCATTGCTGAGATCGACCAGAATACCGAGAAAAGTACTTGAGATTCGAGGAGACCTGATTTGACTCAAACTCCAGTGAGAAACCATCAACTAGCGCTGGTGTGAAAAACTTCCACAAGAGAATAACTATAATAATAATTATAATAATAATATGATTGATCAAAACATCCTCAACGAGAGCAAGACGGGGCGAAAACTCTTGCTATTGAGTGGATTGACTGCAAAAAGGCATATGAGGTGGTTCCGCAAACTGCCGCAAAATGTACAAGATATCAGACGAATTCATAAAGTTTATGAAGAAAACTGTGAAAATCTGGAGAGCGGAATTGACAGTAGGTGGGAAATGCTGAGCTGAAGCAACGATTCAGTGAGTTTAAATGGTCAAACTGTTAAATGGTTAAAAAGCACTCTTTGACTCATAGATGGGTCCCTAATTGGTGTTATCTATCCGAATCAGGGCTTTTGTCAGTCTGTTGGTCTATAAATGCTTGAAATCGGTGAAGCAGAAATTGCTTATTTGTCCATGTTAAAAGAACAACATTTCCATTTATTTAAGATATTGTGAGACCATGATGTTACTCTCGTCATAAAACTAAAGGTGGCATGAAGTAAGTTTATTCATTTATACTATATAGTAAACTATACAGTCACCGTTTTTATATAGACTATTGTAATTTTTGTTGAAACTACAATTATTACATGTTTACACTAAAATTATTACATTTCAGATTTTCTATACGCTGTAGTAAAATAAATCAAGTCACCGTTGGACTGTTTTCATGAATATTATTATGAACAACATTTTATGAGGAACCATTTGCCATCGTTAAAATTGACCTTTGAGTTTATTTGGTGTCGTTATGGTAAAATTATCAAATATTCTTAAGTTTCGTGTAAATAAAGTGTAAAAAAAAACGAAACCGCATTGCTAAGTATTAATCAAATAGACTTTTGATTAAATTTGTACCGTGTTACGAAGATCATCGTATTATCTAGAATTGTTTCGAGAATCACAAAGTAATAAATATATTAATTATATCCAACTTATTTTACACCTGAGTAACATCGGCTAACTTCGCCAATTTAATATAAAGATCACATTGATATTTCACATACATTCACACATACACACTCGCACAAACACAAGAAATATTATTGAATAAATTTTTAAAAGTCTGTTCTCATTAATGAGGTACTTGAAGTTCTTTTGTTACGGTAAGCTGGCTTAAGTAATTGTTAAATTATTATTGATCATTAGTCCAAATGTATTTATGCTAATAGATTATAACAATTTGATATATGCAATCAATTTTTATTATATATATATATATATATATATATATATATATATATATATATATATATATATATATATATATATACTTTCCAGATTATTTCATTGCATTTATTTCAATTAAAATATTACTGTGACGTTGCATTTGATGTATATACGTCACTGTTATTCTAAACAAATTTTCATGGAATAACAGAATAGTTTTATACAAAATATCACCTGTATTATCCATTCTTTTCGGAAACCCAATCATCGATCTTTAAGTTACTGACCTTGCTCTTTCTGAGATGAACTACACAAGATATATTAATCCTCAGAAATCACTTATTTCCTCTAATATATATATATATATATATATATATATATATATATATATATATATATATATATATATATATATTTGTTGCTCATTTGCAGCAACTTATCTGAATAGTTATAAATATTGCCAAAGAATTATTAAGGGCAGTAATTTAAGACAAATTTGTATCCTGAGTTCGTTACTAAACTTCATCTGATGGGAAGAGTCTAATCCAGGATAACAGGGAAGTGTGGAATAATCCTCCATACCTGTATGTATTGGAGAGGTAGCATATGATACGATCCCATCTCTCAGACAAATATATCTGTTTCAACCTTATTAATATCTGATATGAATGCTTGAAACCATGCAACCAAATGTTTATCTTAAAATAGAAATTGTTACAGGAAACCACATGTTTCTGTAGGGATAATTTGTTGTATATTTTTAAAAAAAATCTCTTAAACAACTGCAAAAAAGCTGCAAACATGAATATACTATATATATGATTCTTTAAACTTTAGCCATGAAATAACCGAAAGGTTTAACAAGCTCTGAAAATGTAGCGATTTTAGTCATCCTGTTCAGGAAAATGT
>CAUZXS010000070.1:102500-155000 GCA_963585895.1 Sepioteuthis lessoniana | reverse complement strand
GTAGGCTTCACCGGGATGTTCTAGCACAATACAAATGCAGCAACCCTGCATCCAAATCGTGTTATAGAATCGTCTGTGAAAAAGATGAAAGTAAGCAAATGCAGTCAGGGTTCGGTTTGATAAGTTAATATAAAGGGCAGCAGCCGGAAGAATGACAACATAGTTCAACATCTCGTCCAGTAAGTTAGGGGGTGTCCTCGTGGTGTACTGGTTAAAGCGATGGACTGCGGAATTGTAGTACGCGAGTTCGTACTCCAGTCGCGTTATTACGTTCACTTTCGGGCAAATACCCTTGGGAAAGGTATGAACCCCCTTATCTCCCTCCAGCTATGGGTAAATAGTAGGGCAGACTAGGTTCTTCAGCCTTGGTTAGGCAACTAGTCTAGGAGAAGGAAAACTCTAAATTAAAACCTGTTAAACTCCGCTTAAAATTTGACCTTGTGTCATATCCTGCCCGAGCGGAGGGGTTGGTAAATAGGATCTCGTCCAGTAAGTTTGGTGTAACATAACATGATTAATGTGGCATCCTGGACAAAAAAACAAAAAAACAAATAAAGTTAACCTGCGAACTCGTTCGATGGCTTGATTGCGAGGAGAAAAGCCGTTGCGTTTACGGAGAGGGAATTGTGATTCAAAACTACGGAGAGAGACTTTTCACCCTCGGACGAAGAAATATCCTAAACGTTGTGTTCTTTATCAGTTTCCCCTGGATTTTCAATTTAAATAACTAATAAAGCTAGAGAGGTACTAATACTTGAGACTACTTTTTTTTTTTTTTTTTTGTGATTCTACCCCTCCGACAATTAGACATCACCAAAGTAGCATCAAATGGTGATTACACGAGATAATTTTTATACTGTCAAGGAATACAAGTCACTATAATGAAGTTATTCTACGGAACTGGGTTGTATTCTCACTTGCTGGATTTCAATGTATTCATACTTATCAGTTCTTTTTATTTCAATAAAGAATAGTGACGTCGGCAAGTAAGACAAGCTAGACGAGATCAATTTTTTGAGTTCGATATTTTGGCGTGCCTCACATGTAGAGAATTTTGCTTTAATTCTTTTAGTCGACTAATAAATGTGTATGGATGTGTTTGGGAGCTGTGTATTTGTAATTAAAGAAAAGAAACATTCATTTTATTTTGATTTTCTTGGAAAAATGTCTGATTTGACTTGAAACATTTAGTAACGCAATCATTAATTTTTTAAAATTAAGTGAAGTCTAATTAATATAAATAAAAACTAATTCATGATTTTTTTTTATCTTGCGTGGTTTGTTGATTTTAATAAAATACGTATGATCCGATGCATGTCGTCTGTCATTATATAAGATTATAAAAAGTGTTCTCTTAATTGTTAATCTGTTTTTTGTCAAGTATTTCTTGCATGCTAAATCTTAAGAAGAATAAAAGATTATCTCATCATATTGCTATTTAAAGTTTTATATTGGATCCTACCCTGATTTAAATAATTTTACTTATAGGTGGGACCCTTTCTGGAATTATCTTTAAGATTTACACTAGATAAGCCATGTCAACGAACGAATGACTCCATACTCCGCTGGATTCCTTATTAGCGGGTGCATTTTAGAGTCAACGATATCCTTTTCCATAGGATGCAGTCAGTTTAACCTGTACCCTGCCGAAAGGGCCAATAAATACAAAACAGCAACAAATGTTGATATTCACAAACTTTTCTTTAATCTAAGTTACGTCTATCAGACACCAGAGAGAATTAGACTTATCTAAAGATCAAATAATTGTCCAGATCAGCTTCTTAACGGACATATTTGTTCATGTTCATCTTTAGAAAAAACGTACTATTTTGATATTGAATAATACGTAATTTGCCCCGTAAATAAGTAATTGTACCAAAGATAAGTAACTTGATTTGATGAATCATGGTGTCTTCCCTTAGCAAAAGCAAAAATATTACAAAGACATTCTTGTTATAATTAACTCCCGAGTATAAAGATTCTACCCAGTGAATAGTATAAGGGGATTAATTTAAAGAATGTGTGTTCTTGGCAACAGAATCCTTGCCACTTAACATTATAATGGCATTTATTCTTTCCAAACGACTTGTGAAGTGGGTATGCTTTGATGGTGAAAATGTTCAACAAATTTATGCTTATGATGAAACAGATTCTCATGAAGAAGTTGTGATTTCAGAATGCATATTATACAGATAAGATTTCTGCATATGTGTTCATTTATGAATACCCACTTGTAGGCTGGTTTGGGTGGCCATTAAGTTCGACCCTAAGTCATATACTTCTGTTATATTTAAACATTAGAATTCATATAATAACAAATCTAGCATATTATTGAGTGGTAGTCATGCAAGTAAATCAATAAGTTTGTAGCGTAATGATGAAAAAAAAAAAGCTTTAATATCACAGGATGCGTTTTTACTTTCCCAAGCAAATTCCTTTATTTTCAATTTTTCCAACTCTTATCGAGTTTAAAAGAGGAAGATTAGTTGAATTGTGTTTTACTTCGTTAGTGCATCATAATAAATCCCAAACTCCCCACTGACAAATTAACAAATACATGGGAGTGATCTTTTTATAATACCCCTTTTCTCGCTCTCTTTCTTGAGTAATTATCGGCTAAGGTAGCTCGGGCTCTTGTATAAGCAGTTTACATCTCTATAGATAAATTAGAACCATTAAAGAGAGTCCTGTGTATGACATTAAAGTGCATCTGATGGTGAGGCTCCAGTCCTAAAGCTTTGGAAAATGGGGAGTACACATTTATTGTATTTACTGATAATACCGCCCTGACTTGGATTTATAGTACCTGTTAGGGTCCAATTCATGGGTCACAGAGGAATATATAATCACTTTCTAAACTGAAAAATATCAGTGTGGAAGCAAATGAATTTTAAGATTTACCTAGCGATACTTGGAAACATTTAACTGTGTTCGAATAAAGTTTTAGTATTACGTGGGAAAATCAATATTATTAAACCGATTGTAAATTACATTTACTGCTGGCAATAATTTAAAACATTTAACTGTGTGCAAATAAATGAGCACTAACTTGCTTAAAAATTGTTACGTACAGACTTTACAAATCATTTATATATCGTTTTTGAGTAATTTATTTAAAATAAATGTATAAACCGGAATTGACCTTACAAAAACCCAACGATGGTTGATATGTCGTAAAACAAAACGAACCAACAAACCTACCAACATGAGCAATGATAACAAAGAGGATAAAAGTGAACATATTCCCAGTACTTTTTTATATAGATTTTTAACTGCGTTGTATTCTATATCAGAGCAATTTATAGCATTTGCGCTGAAAATTGTCTCGCAAAGATGTGCCAGTTTTGCCACTAAAAACGAGATCTTTATGACTGCCGGAAAAAAGGATTGTTGTGAACCTTATGACGAGTTACATAATGTTTTTGTTTGTCTAAAACACTGAATATTCCCAAACAGTTTTAAAGCTCTTTTATCAATACTTAAGGATGTAATTGCAATAATCGGAGCCTCACCTTCATTTGCAGTTTACAGCTATATCTATTGCTTGTATTTTTGTTTATCAAGTATTTCTATTAGATACACTTGATATCTCCATGACCGCGATATATATATATATATATATATATATATATATATATATATATATATATATATATATATATATTACTGTCACAGAGATATTTTCAAGTATTGAATAGAAATAGTTGATAAAATATGTGAGCAATGGATATAAAACTACACTGCATATTAGGGCGAGACTCTAATTCCTATGATAACACACACACACACACACACACACATATATATATATATGTATATGTATATATATATATATATATATATATATATATATATATATGTGTGTGTGTGTGTGTGTGTTTGTGTTTGCGTATGTACGGGTGTGTGAAGAGATGAGAGAAAAGTGGAGAGCGTGAGAAGGGAGGAATCAGTGAGAGGGGAAATCGATTGTTGTAACCAGAATGTCCTTTTCTTCCTAACTTTATGGTAGCTTCAGGAATATTTTTATTTGAATATGAAATATCTGTTTTGTGTTGAATTTTGTTGAATGATGATGATGATTAAAATTAAAATCATCAAAATGTTATTCTTTATTTATCTTTTATTTTTGTGGCATGATATTTATGTGTAGGTAATGAGAATGATTGATTTTGGGCATCTTTTGCAATACTACTACTACTACTAATAATAATAATAAGCAAATGGACAAAAGAACAAGGAAACTAATGACCATACACAAGGCACTACATCCCAGAGAAGATGTTGACAGACTATATGAATCAAGAAAGGAGGGAGGAAGAGGACTTGCCAGCATTGAGGAGAGTGTTGAAGCATCGATGCAACGACCCGAGGAATACATAGAAAAACTAGAAGAAAGAATGATTTTAGCCATCAAAATACCATACTGACAACACGATGGAACAGAATAACATAACTACGAAACAAAAATTGGAAGAACAACTGTCTGGGCGTTTTAAACGACTCATAAACAACATCTCACACCAGAAAACCTGGACCTAGCTAAGAAAATGAAACTTTAAGAGAGAACAGAATCTCTCCTAATAGCAGCACAAAACAACGCCATGAGAACCAAGCATACCAAAACGAGAATAAATAAGACGCAACAAAATAGAAAATGTAAGGTATGCAGTGACAGAGATGAAACCATCAATCACATAATAAGCGAATGCAGCAAATTAGTACAGAAGGAGTATAAGACTAGACACGACTGGGTGGGCAAGGTGATCCACTAGGAAATGTGCAAGAAATTTTAATTTGACCATTCGAACAAATGATATATGCACAACCCAGCAGCTCTCCTGGAGAATGACACACATGTAAGTCAAACTCCTATGAGACTTTGACATCCAGAAAGATCGCTTAATCCAGGCCAGAAGACCAGACCTTATAGTAATCAACAAAAAAAAAAAAAAAAAATAGAACTTACAAAATTGTAGACTTTGCTGTACCAGCTTACTACAGAATAAACCTGATAGAATGTGAAAAGAAGGATAAGTACCACAACCTTGCTAGGGAATTAAAAAATGGAACATTAAGGTGATGATTATACCAATCGTGATTGATGCTTCCACTACAATAACGTATGGACAATCAAAAGGTCTGGACGACATGGAAGTTGGATGACGAGTGGATTCATCCCAAACTACAGTATTGAAGAGAACAGCCAGAATACTGAGAAGAGTCCAGAAGGTTTCAAGACACTTGCTGTCACTCAAACTCCTGTGAAATACCATCAGATAATGCTGATGAAAAAAATCTAAAGGAGTAAATCATAAGAAATAAATGTAACAGTTATGGTTACAAAGTTCTTTGATAAGACTTATGGTGCTTATTATGCAATAATGTGATAAAATAGTGATTATAATTATTGCCAATACCAAATTATTACTTTACAGGCGATTCTTGTGCGTGTTCCTAACGTGAGGAAAATGGTACGTATGGTCAGTGGTTCTGTTGTATGAATAGTATGGTTTCAGTAAGGACTGATGGATGTGGAGAAGCAATGAGAAAGATGTTGGAAAAACAAGTGGGATTTGGTGAAAAGACAAATAGGAAGCTTTAGTAAGTAATGTGAACATAGATGACAGAAGTATATGTAAACATGAAAAATAATAATAGTGCTTAAAAAATTGAGAAGGAGAATGCAATTTAGTTATGTTTTGGCTAAATGTTTGGGTCGAATTAGGATAAGGGATATTTGTGTCGACATTTTGAGAATATCTCGGATTTGTAGTTTAAGAGTCTATATTGTGATAGTTGGGTGATTATTGCATCTTTTTCGTAAAGGCAAAGTAGGTATCCTCATGATATTTTGTAGGAGGCCGGGGCTTATTTTAAAACTTTCCAACTTAGGCTTGGTGTATTATTCTTGTCTTTCATTTTTCAAATATAAGATCATAGAGTAGTATTTTCCGATTACTTTTTATTTAAGAATGAGTTTGTGAGCATATATTCTTCATTTGAAGGTTTCCTCCGTTGCACCTATGTAGTATTTTTCTTAAGTGTTTGTCCTAACCGTTGACTTGTTTAGCAGGTTTTTTTAGAGAGTTCCTCCGTAGAAGGCATGTTCATTTGCCTCTACAATTGCACTGATTGTTAGTTTCAGTTGTGTTGTTTTTCTATTTTTTGTTGTGTTTTTTTAATAATTTGGATCAAATTTTTGTGCAGCTGTAGCTTATATTAAAGTTGTTTTTGTTGAAGATTTTGGCCAAGGTGCAATGTTTAGTAAAATGATTTTCTAGTAATTTTATGAAATCGTTGCTAATATTAGTTTTTACATTTTTGCTATAGGGTTTGTTGAACCAGATTATGTTTCTTTTTCTGTTTTTTTTTGTTTGGTTTTAAGTGTTGTGTATTCTATAAGGTATCTAATTTGTATGCATTGTTGTATATGGTCTTTTTCTATTAAATATGTCAATGTTGGATGAGTTATATGATAGCCTACTGCTAATGGATATTGGTATATTTTTGATGATTGAGGGAAGGTGGTTCGAGGAAATGTGTACAAACATAGGTATGTCGTTTTCATTTTTTTAAAAGGTTTGAATATTATTTTTCTTAGTTTACCGTTACGCCAATAAAAATTGTTATTTTAGATTTGTTTTTATGGTAATTTTGAATCCTGGTAGTTTCAATGCATTTGTTGTTTTTTTTTGTTTTGTTTTTTTGTTGTTTTTTTTTTTCCTGTATTTGTTTAGTTTGGGACTGTTCAGTTCTTTTATGATGATAAGACCGTCATCCTGTATAGTCTTACGTTTTCTTGTCTATTATTCTTGATAGTTGTGAAAATATGAAAAGTCCGACTAGTTCAATAATGTTATAGCCGTCGTAGCTTCCCATGGTCACATATAAGAATTGGTTATGGTGTTTTTTTTTATCAATGGTTTGTTATCGTGACAAATAAGCAATTTACGGCAGTGTTTTATTGTTTAGAAATCCTCTTTGAAATTTTCTCATACTAGGCAGCTGATTCAAAAGCGCTATTAAGTGTGTTTTCTGTGATGGAGGGTAGACGTCTGTTATAACAAACTGGATAAAACTTGCACTTATTTTGCTATTTATGGCTGTAAACCGCCTGTAACGGTCTCGTTTTTTCCTCAGGTTGAATCCTAGGATTTTAAAAAGCTATTTTATGCCGTCTAGCATGCCTTTTGGAATCCCTCCAATTACATTTTTCGTTGGGTTGATTATTCCGTATTTGGTTTTTGTACCGAAATCGGTTTTATAGTCCCTAATTGTTTTGAATGTTTGTTGTTCAGGTAAGCTGTTTATATTTTCGTCTCTCTCTCTCTCTCTCTCTCTCTCTCTCTCTCTCTCTCTCTCTCTCTCTCTGTATATATATATATATATATACATGTGTGTGTGTGTGTGTGTGTGTGTGTGTGTGTGTGTGTAAATGCTCTATCATTGATATTGAACTGTAGCGAACAATACTGCAGCATTTGTTCATCTATAAACTCACAAAGTAAGCTAGTGAAAACCATAAAACTCTTATATATATATATATATATATATATATATATATGTGTGTGTGTGTGTGATGTCTTTGTGTGTGTGTGTGTGTGTGTGTTTTATATATCCAATCCCTCCGTAAATAGTAGGATATGACACACGGTAATTTTAAAAGTGGAGCAGGGATGTTTTGGATTAAGAGATTACTTTATGCCAGACAAACTGCGTTAATTAGGCTAAAGTCTTTCCTTCTATTTAAAGACAGTTGGAGTGGGAAGTGATGTATACCTGTTTTTCTCAAGAGCATTAATCTGAAGTAAAATGAAACAACTTCAGTCAGGATTTGATCTCTGGTCACCGATTCCATTTCTTACAATGATACCCGTTACACATACTGCTGGGACTTGTCTCTGTGTGTGTGGGGGGTGCACGCCTTAAATGTCTTTAAATATTCAAATTGATTCTAAAGAAAAAAACTTTGATAACTAATATTTTGTGCCCTTGAATGATATTTGAAATACATAAAATCTAATTTTCTCACTTGTGCATTTTCTTTGTATTATTGAAAAGCCTTAGGAAAAATTCAGAAGCCAGGGAAATACGTTCCACTGAAATGAACTGCACCAAACACAGGACAGCGTTTAAATAATTAGCTTCTTTTTCTTTGACAGAGGAAAATCCTTCTTCAAAAAGTCAAAGGCCTTGTAATAAGAGTTTATCAAAAGAAATTAAAAGATGAAAATGATATTTACATGGATTTACTTATTCACAACGCAATCTACTGGGAAAGATAAATTTCTATATCTAGTTTGCTTCCTTGGAAACTATTTATTATATATTTTTATGCCTTAGACCAACGTATAGTGGACCATACTTTATTAATCAATTAGCCATCACAAATGTGTCAGTGTAGAATACAGTTATTATATGCCCTTCGGAGTAGTATGTTCTGTCCAAAGTATGACACCATTCTGCACTTTATAGTGATTCTCCAGTTCTGGACAGCTAGAGGGAGTGGAGTATTCCTTTACTTTCATAACACTCAGATGCAATCTAAGCAGTAGTAATAGCACCTGTTAAAGATGATTTATGGGTCAAATAGATACGTTTATAGATTATTCATATTCAATTGAAATACTTGATGTCAAACGACTGTGAATTTGTTTTACACATTTGTTCATGGTCAAATAATTTGATCTGAAGTTCTGCTCCAAAACAATACTGGAAGAATCACTAGCATATGATACTTCATCCTTTGTTTATAAAGCCAATTTAGTTGTAATGGGAATTGTTTTTTTTTTTATTTGGTTATATTCATTTTTGCGTGATATTGAATAGTCTTGTGTAATTTTAAGCCAAGGGATTGGGTTTTCCTTTCCTTGGATTTTTATGTGTATGTTTTACTGTTGTTGTTTCTGACGAGTTCTTTTGAACACAGTTTTATATCAGGTTTTCCAATCCAATACAAAAATTTGCACATAGATGCATGGTTTCTGATATTTCTATCTAATAGTAATATTCATATATCTTTAAAAAAAATTCCTTTTTAATAATAGAAAATTGTTTGTTTAGACTTATATGGTTTCATCTTATGTTAATCCTTAATAAACCATTATAGATTCAAGTAACTAATCTTAATAAGGGATAATTTAAAGTTATACATTATGTATTTCTTTCGAATACGAATAATTGATGAAATATCGATCCGGACTAAAGATATTACTATAACAGGTTCTACTACTACGGCTTATATTACATTTGGGTGTAATGGCAATAAATGAATACTCCACACTCCCTAGATGACCAGATTTCAAGCCTCACAGACAGATACAATTTTGAGTCATTTCAGGACGCTCTTTTTGGGGGAGAACTTACCCTTCCTATGGGGATAAAATAAGCGTATTTTAAATCCTGTCGACAGGGTGGTTGACACATGGAAAGTTTTGAAATGTCATATAATCATAGTATGAAATTATACAATAAAAATGTTCTTTTTTCAAAACTGGTGTAAATTAGTTCAAGCTAAATAAAGGGGAAAATTATTTCGGGCAAGACTTGCAGCAACAATTGACTTGTTATTATTGATGCTGCTGCTTCTGATGGTGATGATGCCAAGAATTTAAAAAAAAAAGCGTTTATTGATCTAAAATCATATAAACTAAAAGTTGAAGGTAATTATATGCTTGTTTCTAATCAGTATGATGAATTTTGTTAATCATAATATAACGCTATTTGCGATAAAGGCGATGAAATATGAAGGATTCACTAATTATGAAAATGTAGATATTTTCGGAGCCGATATCATCGTTGTTTACGATGGTAATAACAGTAATTAAGGTATCATTAATGATATTTTAATACATTCGTAATTTTGAACGTATTAGCTAGCTTAAAATTATTAACGATGATTGAGAAAACGAAAATAACAACTCTTTATAAAAGTATATTTTGAATATTTTAGTTTAAGTCAAATTGAACAAAAGTACAAAAATCTGTTACATATTTTAAACCAGGTTCTCTCGAACATGTGGGCCGAACATTATTTTCTATTGCACGATTCAGAAATATTTTCACAACTGAAACTTTTGAAAAATCTCGAATTTTTTTCTCTTGCCCTTGACAATATTTCGCGCCATGGAAGGAGAGAATGTACTCACATATTTCAGTCGCTTTTACTTCAAGATGAAAAACTGAAAACATAGAAATATTATTCATTTAAAAGAATTATTCGTAAGAATATAACTGAAATCTACATCAGCTTGTTTCAAAGGTGTATTTTGGTAAGGTGATTATAGATTATAGAAATTTGATCCACAGAAACAATATAAGGTATCTTTTTTTGTTTTCTAAGTGGTGGAGAAGTAGATTTGAAGCATCACATTGCCGAGGTGGTTGTACTTAATATGATAGGAAACTATCACACACAGCAGAAAATGAGAACATTGGCTTTGTTTCATAGCATAAGAAGACATAGACTTGTTAGCTTAAATTGGCGTGGAGAAGGTGCGCCTGAGAACACAGGTATCATACACAAATAAAAAAATCATAGAAAATTTTGAGAGATGACGGCTAAATATAGAGAAATGATTGCTGTTATTTCTCTGAATGTGACAATTCTATCAATTTTACTTTTGTTTCTTTGTTTTAATCATATTTAGTGTATTATTAATCGCAATTTACGTATTAAATACTATAGAACAAATTTTAAAAACAGTATTTATCAAAATTGTGTGATGCTATGAGTTGGATATATGCACATACATGTATACACACGTGTGTGTGTGTGCCCCCATATATGTGTGCGTGTGTGTGTGAGTATATATATATATATATATATATATATATATATACGCCCACGCACATGTGTGCGCACAAACACACACACATACACATATATACACACACATATATACACACATATATATGTGTCAAGATGATTAGATTCGGCCTGGGTATCAAATTTCAAATGTTAGGAAAACTCATTGACTAGATTAAGGAAATTTAGATTAGAAAATGTTTATACATATGGCCACGGGTGTGGGTCAGTGTTAAGGACTTGTCAGGTACTGGTCTAAAACTTAAAAGGGTCTGAATTTAATGTCCCCGTATCAGAGACGGCCAGACTAGGAAATATTTTTATGTCCAGTTTTTAAAGAGAGAAATGCCCCCCCCCCCAATATATGGGTTTATTTGTGGGTGTCCCTTGGCCGGAAATATTAAGGAATCATTCTGTATATATACAGGTGCGTTTTGGGTCCTAGCAGTTAGACTTAGTTTGGTTTCGAGGAAAGTTGATTAGGCCGGAACAAAGAAACAACGAACAGTGACATTACCAGCTGGACCCAGTTAGTTATGATAATCTTTTGCCAACAGAAACTCAGCCTAAAACTAATTATCCACAAAGTGTTACACGCTCTCCATCCTCCCTTGGCGTCCTAACCACAAAGTTGTTGTGTTTTCGTTTTTTTTTTTCCTGTGAACCTGTCTCTCACTCGATCCGGCCACACGTAAGTTCTCGACGTGGGGTTAGTAACTTATGCAACGAGCTGCAGAGGTGGGTATTCTCACAAGTGAATACAGAAAAATGTATTTACCAAGAGAAAAAATATAATATATAACGTGACGAAGTTTGTTGATTTTCATTATTAATTGTTTGTTTTCATTTTTATTGTCATTTCCACGAATCTTTGGGACTTATAAACTAAATTAATAACACTTTAAAAATATGTCTTTCGAGATTTTGTACGAATTCGAATATCGCGCTTACTATAATGTGCATATGTATTTGGATGAAAGGAATTGTAGTCTATCTGCTATAATGCTTAAGAAATTTATTATTCGTGGAAATCACGTCCTCTTTCATCTCACTTCCGGCTCGATGTTTCTCTCCGCCAGAAGCTAATGACCTTTTATATTCCTTGGGTTCAAGACTTATGTTTTAAACAACAAATATAGTATAAGATATAAGAAACACAGCAGAGGTTCTTTTTTTCTTTCTTTTATTTCAGTATGTATTTTAACTTGTGTGTTTCTCCGTCATCTTTATGAGGTTAAGCAATTTTGAACATGTTCTATTCTGTAATACGTGATCACTTATGAACAGAAGGTGATATGATCAACCAGAAACCTGGAGGCGCGCATGGGGTAACGTTAAGTGCAACTCCTTGGCGGTTCTGTTTGCACTTCATACAGGGCTAAGACTTATAGCAGAGGTTTGGAGCCATCTTTACGGCTATGAGTAAATAGTAAACTCGGATCTTTAACTATGTTATGGCAACCGTTCTATGAGAAGGAAAGCCTTGAATTTAAACCATTTGTACTGCGCTTAAATATTATTTTTGTATCGCATCTCGCCGGTAGTTTACCTGAGTGGACCTAGGTGCGATGGCAATGAAGGGGTACTCTGCATTCCTTTAAGCTCCAGAATTGCTGAAGTCTCACTATTCAGGACATTTGTTGAGGAGTCTTATCCCTCTGCAGGGATAAAATCGGAGTATTCTACAGCCCCAGCCAACAAGGCAATCCTGATCAAAAGATTTTAGATTAGCATACATACATTGACTCATGGAAGTCTCCGGGCGTAGTTGGTAACGTGATGTTCTACAACATAGTAAGCGAGTCTGAATTCCAATAACATGATTACGCTTACTTTTGGACTATTACCCTATGAGCCCCATGATTCATTTTTGTACTATTACCCTATGAGCCCCATGATTCATTTTTGTACTATTACCCTATGAGCCCCATGATTCACCCAGTTATAGATCAAATAGCACCACTACTGTTCTCCAAGGATGACTTTGACATTAAATAACTATGAAGTTTGATATGCCATTAAGCAAATAAAACTAAAGCAATACACTAACATCGGTTGTTTTGTGACATCATAAAATCTTCAATAGTACTTTACGTCAATTATTTGCGCCGTTATTTATCCTACGCCTAATCAGCGTACGAATATGGCACAAGGCCATTTTAAGGTGGTTCCTGTCACAGGGTGGAAACCCAACGAGACAGGCAATTCCAAAAATGCCTCGGACCCCGTCGGCAATCCCCTTTTCGGGGCACCTAAGACGTCGGGCGATAAACCCAACCCCTCCGAAGAGGGTTAAAGCCTAGGGGAACGGTCCCCTGAGGCCAGAGGTGATGTATCCAGTGGTAGAACACACCCGAACGAACTGTGCGGCACTTAATCAAAGCGTGTCGAGAGCGCCCCACCAAAGGACACTAGCATATTGACATCTGGTTCATGAAGAGAGAATAATGTTAAAGAGGACAAAATAAACAAATTGATGTTGTAAATGTGCGCAGTAGATATTGCATATACAATAGGTCATCTAATAACCACCAGTGTAACGACATGTGACAAATGTGTACCCAATATAAATGGGCACATGTCAATAATTGTGTGTCCAATATAGAGACAAGAAAACAATGGGATAAGGCTACGTAAACAAACAAAAGAACAAATACATTTTTTAAAATGCTTAGAAATGCACATACTTGCATTAAAAGCACTTTAATATGTGTATGGGTCTTTGAAGTAACAAGCTTAAAATATATGTGAATTTGGTATCTTTGTCACGTTAACAAAGCTTACACTGACATTTGACGTGTCATTTATAAGTATGTATAATGAAATGGATCTTACTGAAAATACCCAGGAAAACATCAAATAAATTTTTTTTTTCATTTATTGCGGACTTTTTGTCCTCATCTTGGTAGTTTTTGTGTTGTTTCTTCTTTCACTACGTTTCGGCCAAATTTCACCTCTGGCCTTCTTCAGGTGATTTACCGCGACCTCGGATAGGAATGCGGAGTCTTGTAACAGTATCCCGTAATTACTGCTTTCTATGGTGGCGCGATAGACAACAACTTCGGAAGGCAATAATTACCGGGGATACGGTTACAAGACTCAGCATTCCTATTCGAGGTCGCGGTAAATCACCTGAAGAAGGCCAGAGGGGAAATTTGACCGAAGCGTAGTGAAAGAAGAAACAACACAAAAACTACCAAGATGAGGACAAAAAGTCCGCAATAAATAAAAATAAAAAATTAAAATTAATTCTCAGATTAAGAAGACTCATCTCAAAAATGATTCCAATTAAAGACAAGCATCAAGGGATTTTGAGAAAAAAAATCTTACGTGAAGTTCAGCAGTGCTGAACAGAATTTAGTATATCATCAAACGTCTGTGGCAATTATATTGAGTGTCTGATCATGGGGTCTTTGCTGAACTTTGAATATGAACTTGTGTAATATTTAATTGACCGAAATTATTTGCTCTTAGGAAGGATTATTTTTCAAGATATTTGTGCCAAAATATAAGGGTGCGTATTATACACAAGACTTACATCATTAACATATTCAGGATACGATAACCGAAAGTAAGTTATATTTACTCACTAAAATAATGTGTATTTTACCCGTAACAGAGATATAGCCACAGTGTTTGTTAATATATTTTTTTACAAATGCGAGCTTATTTTGTGTACAAACTTGTTGCATTTGTGTCTGAACATATCATTGTGATTGCTCCAGACACTGTGTAAGTTTTATATTTTTAAAGATTATATAAAACCCAGTAGAATACGCCGACTACATCACCGCAGAGGCACCTCAACGAGTATTCTGGATATATCTCTAATCTATCTGATGTTGAGGCTCCAGTTTTGGAGCTTTCGAGAAGAAGGTATACCCTTCAGGTCAACTTTGACATGGAGTGGTAGCACCTGATAGAGTCCCATCTATGGAACAAAAAGAAGTGTTCTATCATTTAATTGTGTGCAAACAAATGTTTGATGTTAAATTGACTTATTAGAATACATATGATTACTTGAAACAATCTGACACTGTGCAAATAAGACTATTGGTGTTAGATTGGAGTACAAGATGAGATGACTGACCAATTTTTAGGATTTCAGGTTCAAAGGAACAGCTACAGCAGGAGTTGGAATACACCCTACTAAAACCTGATTGTGACAGCTTTTGAATTTCAAAAATGCAATCTTGACGTAAGGACACTTTAGAAGAACGATATGCAAGAAAAAAAAGTTGTTGGCTATGGTAGTCGACGGTGACCCAAAGGCTCTCTTTTCGATAGCTACTACACGAAGATGTAGGTGAGGGCGCTACTCCTTTCCATGGATAGCTCCATTTTACCTTGATCCTTACCTTATAATGCTGTGTGTTAAGCAAGGAAGTACCAAGAACCATTTTTTTAAGTCTTTGGTATGACTCGACCTGGGAGTGAACCCTGGTCTCCCGGGCCATTAGCGAACACTCTACACACTAGGCCAATAAAATTCTGTTTCAAACTAGGAAAAATACCAGAGAAACGTATGGAATGCTTCAGATTGCTTTTGGAGCATCTTGCATGAATCGAGCATCCGTTTCTGAGTAGCATAAGAAATTCAAGGAAGGCAGGGAGTCTGAGAAGGATGATTAAAGGTGAGTGAGGAACAAGGAATTCAATACACCAGAGTCGATTGACAATAGGGTTAGGGTTAGGGTTACTATGTTGACGTTTTAAGGGAGTTCAGGAAGATATTCCGTCGGAAGAGGCCAGCACTCTTCAAATAGAGTCAGTGGTATTTCCACCAGGACAATGCACCAGTCCACAACTCCATCCTTGTCACAGACTATTTGACCAAGATGGGCATCAAGACAGTTCTTCACCCTTCCTATAGTCCAGATCTTGCTACCTGTGACTTTTGACGATTCCTTAATTTCAGAGCCTGTCGTTATGAGACAATTGAGGAGATAAAAGAGGAAGGTCATTGACACGCTCACATAAGAGGACTTCCATGTGGCTTTTCAGAAGTTGTTGTAACGGTACAAGTGCATTGCAGCCAAAGGAGATTACTTCGAATGGGGCTAGTGTTTCATGTGTATACTATCAATAAATGTGCCCATACGAAAAAAAAGTCTTATTTAATGATCCTCGTATATATATATATATATATATATATAAACAGGATATGGTTTTAAATAACTTACAATAATTGATATTCTAGAAAACTCTACAAATATATCTTAATGTAAAATGTAACCCTTTTATTTTAATACATCTGTAAATAAAAAGGTGAGCAAAAGCTAATTTTAAGAAAATTTTTGGAGTTACGAAGTCTAAAATACCATAGAGTATGATACCTGCAAAATCAGTGTCCTAGAATTTTTTAACCCACGTTTAAGGGTGGGTGTTATAAATGAGAACGTCTTATATATAACTAATTGTGGTATTCTCTTAATATTTAGAATTTAGGGTGTGTTGGCTTAAGTGCTGAACTGCGGTCTTGAAGTTTTTGAGTTGGAAATTCAGTCACGCTATTAAATTCACTTTAGGACATATACGCTTAGGAAAGGCATGAACTTCTTTATTCTTCTGAGGTATTCTTTGAATAGTATCACGGCTGTTCTTCTCCCTTGATGCGTTTGGCATTAAGTAACCCACCATTAAAAACAAAGGAACCAAAGTTGAAATGGAACTAGATGTCTTGACAAGGAAGGGAACAACATGAAAATAAGGAAATTGCACTGAAAAGAAGACTTTTTCTTTATCATCAAGCTACGGAATTATTAATGTGATCACGTGAATTTGTTTACATGTAGTAGAGATTAATTATATATGTCTGAATGTGTGTATTTTTTTTGTGTATGTGTATGTGTGATTTTCTGTGTGGGTACATGCGCTTTTAGGTGCATACGTTGGATGTGCGACGTGAAGTTGATGACTCCTGTAATCGGACAAAAAGTTTTATAAATTGCAATAATGAACGTTGCAATAAACTTGTCAAATTTTGGATATTTCATATGCGTGATGTTTATGGAAACTCAAACTATCATTCTAGAGATAATTACAGTAATTAATGTTAGATTCGGCCTTATTTATGATTTGAGCATATTGGAAATTTAAAAAAAAAGTTTCAAGATTACAAAGTGGATCACTTCTTTTAATTAGGCGTAAATTGAGATAGTTGATTTCAACTTTCTGATAGATAGAAAACGCCGTGGAATATTCATAATGTTTCCCATTTCCGTTCATTAATAAAATCACTTTTTCTTTTAGAATTTATTCATTCATCATCAAGGCGTGCAGCAAGCATGGGTTACCTTGATTTCGCTTAACCGTCTATCCCTATCAGCTATCTCTCTTCCTAATTCTTTTGACGGCATGCACTTTACCCCCAGAGCTGATGAGGCTATTTTTTGATAGTTGACCAACACCGGTATGTTCATTTTAAGGAGTCAAAAGAACATAGCTTATGAGGTTTTCCTTGCTTTTTTGGATCATTTGAGAGATGCGAGGTAAGTGGCCGTACGGTTATTTTTATATGTCATAACTGTCAGGATTTCTTCAATACAGCACGCAGTGCTCGAGTGTGCTTCTATTAACATTTTTCCTTGCGTTTTGGTAAAATCTTTGTGGTGCAACCATGCAATAATACTTATACGATGGCAGATTAATTAAAGCACAATATAGTTATATATATGGCATTGGGAATTTTTCTGACATAATTATTGATATGCATTAATATGATTTGATCATCATTCTACACTTCAATTAATATTTTTTTTTTTTACATAGGAATGCAATTTTCTGTCATTTAATATTTTAGGTCACTGTCGCCTATTGTTTGAATCAGTTGCCTGTATTCCCTTCAGAGAGATAGGACACACTCCAAAATTTGTGTTCTTCCAATGAGACAAAACAGCATAAAATTGTGATTTTCCAAATTCTTGAGATATAGAGATTATTACTTTCAATTATCGTTATTCCCAAGGGAAGTCCCTTCAAGGGATCAAACAGATTTGTTTATACTTCCAGTTTTATAGGCTGCAATGGTTAAAGCTGTCGCTCAATTTATGTAAAAAGCAAAGTAACACTAAAATCAGTATTGCTTAGAATATTTGGCATATTGGCCTTATCTTTACCATTACAATAATAATAACAATTCGGCCGATATGAAACACCTGAAGAAGGCCGAAGGGCATATCGGTCAAAATGCTATGATTATAATATAGATTAGTTTAATAGTTCGAATATTGTAAATAAAAGTAAAGTTGGCGACCGTAGTCGAGGGTGACCCGAAAGCGCACTTTTCAATTGCTACTACCCCGAGGTGCCGGGAGGTGCTACTCCATTCCCTGAATTAGTCCACTTTACCGTTGATATGTACCTTATAATGCTGAGTGTTAAGCTAAGCGGCATCAAGTACCATTTTTTTTAGTTTATAGTATGACTCGGCCAGGGATTGAACCCCGGTCTCCCGAACAATTGGAGAACAGTAAGTAATAATAATTACTTCATCTCTGAAATTTAGAGAAGTAACTCTGAAATCTCACTCTGTCAGATATATTCACTAGAATAACATCAAAATATCTTGAAATACTATAGACTGAATTTGCTCAAATAATTTGCTATTGGCTTTAACAACAGCTTGAGTAGAATTACTACTATTATGTATGATTTTTTACCCCTGCTCATATTCAGAATTTTTTTTTCATGTAGCATTCTTAATTATCGGTTCCCATATTGTATTCAACTCTATACTTGGTCTCCTCAGCAGGTTTTTGTAGCCCAACAGGCGACCCCACTGGATTTAATAAAGGTCGTAGTTCAAAGTTCCATGAAGGTTCCCGAGTTCGACAAACACCTGATGAAGGACGGATTTCATATCGGACGAAACGTTATGGAAATAACAATAAAGATGAAGATAATAGTCCGAAAACCCTTAATGATAAAAAAAACTTTGAAATCCCCGGTAAACTTTTTCCGATAGTCTCTTTGTTTCACTTGGTAAATGTTGCCGTTATCTTAGCCTTCAGTTAAGCTTTAGCGGTGCCCGTGTGTTTTGTTGGTGTCCCACTCAACCAAACACATACATAATAATCAAAGGGATTGAAATCTGGAGAGTTAGGTAGAATGAAGATAGCGGTTGTGTGGTCGTGATATTTTCAGACACCCAAGATGTGTTATTCTGCTTGTATTGCTAGATGTAGGGTCCTTCAGCAGCCACGCTGGCAATCTTGAGCAGCAATACCTCCTCCAAAGACTTAATGTAGGCCTCCGTGTTAAGATAAAAGCATATAAATGGAATTAATAAAGTAAAATCGTAACAATTCTCACATCTCACCCTGTATTTGTTTTCCAAGGATTATTATTAGTTACCAGAAACAATATACGTTGGAAAACTAATTACTATTATTGAATAAAAATGATTTCTTGAAACAATATAATTGTAGGTATTAGACCCGGAAACCATACCTCTGTGTGGAACTTATTTGACTTTGATAGTTTTTATTAGTTTCTTGGTTTAATGGTATATCATGATTTGTGGCCTATTAATACCAAAGCTGTTCCTGTAGATTGCCATTAGTGATAATCATTAGCTAGGGACTTAGAGGGTTCATACCTTTCCCAAGAGTATTAGTCCATAGGGGAATGTAATAGCGCGAGTTGATTTCGAACTCGTTTAATAGGATGTCACAGTCCAGCACGTTGTACTCGACACCACCGTGACTCGCTTGTTTTAGATATAGCTCAGTCGGCTGGGGCGGTAGAATGGTCAGATTCCATCTCTGTAGAAGAGTAACCATTGCAACGAGTGTCCTGATATGACATTATATCATCTGATGGCGAGTCTCCCGCTTTAGAAATTTGGGGGATATGGAGTACCTCTTCATTGTCATTACTCCCAGGCCCACTCTGGACAAAAGTCGTAGCACATGATAGGGTCCTATCTACAGATCAAATAGAACAAACTATGTGTGCAAACAAACGACTGATGTTAAATTGTGACTGTTATAAAGCAATACTTGAAACTATGTAACTGTGGGCAAAAAAAGAACTCAGTCTCGTTCAAGAATGTTATTTATAAAATGTGTATATAAATCCAATATTTATTTAGTATATTGTATAAACAGGATCTGGCATCTAAATAAACTACAATGGTTGATATACCATAAAACAAAACAAAACTAAACTAGTCATATTAGATATTAACTCATGAAGTCATATAAGTTTGGGAACTAATTTCTCAAGAAACAACTGCACAATAAAATATAAATCTAAATGTACAATGAACTCAATTCCCTAATCTCCATAATAAAATAGCTTTAGACGTATTGAAATAGCATTAAAAGCAATCAATCTGTCATTGAATTTTTAGTTCTATTAGCTACCTGTGTAATAGTCAAGTAAGGCTCATTAAATAACACTTTGTATATATCAAATTTCAACATTATGAACAATTTGATATTTTCTATGTGATATTTTTTTGTATCAGCAATAAATTTTAAAATCTGTTTATGTGACGTTATGTACGGAAGAACTAAAATCGGTGACTCAGATCAAATGTCTAATTAGGTTGTCTACTTTTCACTTAGCGCTAATGCCGTTATATCATATATTTTCTCCCCAACTATTCTACAGCCGTCTGCGTTCTCCATCAGAGGGGTTGGTTAACCATCTATCATAAATTCCTGCTTGGATATATATGGCAGATTAGAGATAATACAGCATTTAGATATTCAGATGTAAACTTTATTTGTAAAGATACAAATTCGTATTTCGGTTTGTTTTTTGTTTTGTTTATTTTTATTGATTTATTTATTTTTGTTTTATTTAAATACACTGGATTTTAGTACTAAAAAAAAAACACCATAAAAAACACGTTTCAAATGTAAATCTTAAATCAAATAAATTTATGATAACTTTGGGGTTTTCTCAGTTTCCATAACGATCCGATACTTAACTAGATGCTAACCGAGTCAAAATATGATGACAGTTTATACATCAATGTGGGATCCACACTTAAGCTTGTAGTATAAGTACAGCTAGATTACTGCCAAGTAACTCTTAATGAAAAATCCTTTGGAGTTTGTTCGAATAATTTCATTTGTTTATTATATAAAAATGCTCTACATTCGACGAACTTTTTTGAGGATTGTTTTATTTTTTAATCATTTCTTTCTCTTTTGGTTGTTTTATAAAAACGCTTAAGACTAACAGTAAAGAGGCTAAATGGAAGAATAAATAATAGTTATTAAAGATTTATACATCTCAGTTTGCCGGTACATGTGGATTTTATTTTATCGAACATTCATGAACAGTTTTTTTTTTAACATTTTGTTTTTTTAATGATCTGTACATATTTCTATTTATTAATCCCTCCACGGGCAGTATTTAATATAATATCAATTTTCTAACATTGTTTTATTGGTCTGAATTCAGATTTTTTTTCCAATACCGGTTGTCATATCTAGGTTAGAAAGCTCAGCTTGGATTACTATTTAATAATAGCTGCGTATATAATAAGGTTCACACCCTACCCAAAGGTATTAGTCTGAGTTTGCACCTAATAGTGAAACCAGGGTTTGAACGCAACTCGACGTCGCAGTTCAGTACGTTAACCTCTATGCTAAGTGTACTCCCAAGTATATATATATATATATATATATATATATATATATATATATATATATATATATATATATATATATATATATATATATATATATATATATATATATATATATATATATATATATAAAGAAAGAGAGAGGAGGAGAGAAAGAGATAAAAATAGATAGATAGATAGATAGATGACGGTCGTGGTATAAGGCTTTTCTATAGAACGGTTTCTTTCAAGGACTACTTTTCTTTCTAGTATGCTTGCCATACTAAGTCTATTGTTTACAGATAGGTGTTGGAAGAGCAAATCAATTAATGCATTTATCAAGGATGTCAACGTGAAGCGAAACCCAATCAACCTCGTGCAAGATTTGAATTATGGTCACCGATATCCGTGATCCAGGCATAAAACTGATGCATTTGATAGCGCCTTCAGTGAACATGTATAAAAAAAATCCTAACATACTGGAAATGCAGGCAATTCATTTTTTCCAACCACATTATTTGTTTTAGAAAATATACTCTGGAAAAACAAGACAGCCTAATATAAGCATCATAAAAAACGAGAAGTATGTATTTATTAGTTTAACTGAATTAAAATCATAGCTTAATGTCGTAATTTTATAAATTTGTTATAGTTAAACTGTAATATCTATGGTATATATCTTCCATGTTTTTATATTGTATTATTTCTCTATGAACATTTTATTGCACGCGTTTTTTATGATGACAAGTATTCCTGCCGAAGGCACTAGATAATTGGCCTAATCGTAAGAGCGTTCGCCAATGGTCCGCTCGAGTTGTACCAAAGATTAAAAAATTGTACTTGATACGACCTTGCTTAACACAGAATTATAAGGTACATATCAACAGTGGAGCCATCCAGGATAGGGAGAAGTACCCTCACTTACACGGCAGTGTCGTAGCTAATGAAAAGGGAACCTTCGGGTCGCCCTCGACAACGTCGCAAACTTTACTTAACATGCTTTAAAGTAACTATTCCTATATAACGATATCATTTATTTTTTTGTTATATGGTGTCAAGTATTTATGTTTAATGCCAATAATTTACAAGCTTTTATTTGATTAGAAGTAACTAATGATTATGGTCCTTTGTAAATATTCATAGTCTCAAGTAAGTAGTATTAATATGCTAAATGGTTACAAGTATCTAGAGATAGCAACAATATTGAACTTAATAAACGTTTTTTTTCACATTGATAATGGCTCACGTATTCTTATGCAACATCATTTGTTTTAAAAATATTACAGATCTGTAAGTAAAAAAGTAAAGTAGGCGACCATAGTCGAGGGTGACCCGAAGGCTCCCTTTTCGATAGCTTACTACACCAAGGTGTAGGGGAGGGCGCTACTCCTTTCCCTGGATTGCTCCACTTTATCCTTGATCCGTACCTTATAATGCTGAGTGTTAAGCAAGGAGGCATCAAGTACCATTTTTTGAGTCTTTGGTATGACTCGACCTGGGATTGAACCCAGGTCTCCCGGGCGATTGGCGAACACTCTGTAGATGAGAATAAAACATGTGCTACTTTTCCGGATTAGAGTTAACCTGGAGTAGTATCAATGAAGGAATACTCCACACTCCTCAGATCTCCAGAATTAGAGCCTCACCACCGGATGCATTTTTTAAAAAATTTTACACGTCAGCAGAGAAGACAATAGGCGTCTTTTTAGCCAAAAAGAGATCATTGGGAATAAGTATTCTTGAAGGTTCGTGTTTATTTAACATGTTGAGGTATTCAAAATAGCAACCATAGCAGCTTAAATGGGAGTGGTCGACGAAATTCGTTTATCATTTCGTTCAAAGTCGTGCTAGATCGGATTTGCAATTAATTTCCACTAATGGTAGCGCAAGAAAATACTAAACTTCACAGATTTTTGAAATATCTAATTAAGTTCTGAATAAAATATTAAAATTAGATACGAGTTTAGATTTTCCTGGAACCTTTTCATGATTAAATGATTGATATCTGTGTTTTAAAAACAGTCACAAAATGCAAATTAATTCTGGTCATAAACGTGGGAAGCCGAGGCTGAACATTTTTAAACCCTTTTTTCCGATTCAGTCATGGAAAATGTTTCGGTTTATGTATTAATATTAGCAAGCTGAGCTAGTCAAAACATAAAAGTGTTATATAAGGCTTTGTGCTATACTTAAGTTAATAGCTTTGTAAATTTCTTAAGTAAGTGATATTTTCATTTTTTTAGTTATTCTATGTGTACACACAATGATTGTTTTGTTTTGTCATTAGAGATGTAGGAGGGCTTGGTAAAATCTGCTAATGCTTTTTTAGCATTGTGAAAAGCAGTTAAAGCTTCTCCTTCAATTTTAATTTTTGCATTTTTATTTTTTTGTTGTTGCAACATGTTTGTGAGTGGGGTTAATATTCTGGAACAACCTGGAATAAATCTACGTTAGTAATTTACCATACCGAGAAATCTCCGAAGTTGTCGCAGTGATGTTGGTTGTGGGGAATTTTGTATAGCCGTCACTTTTTCTGGGATAGGTGTTATTCCCTGTTCGTCTATCATGTGGCCTAAAAAGTTTAATTTCGAGACAGCAAAATCACATTTGCTTATGTTGATTTTCAAGCCGAAATGTGCTCGTCTCTCGAAACCTTGTAACAAGTCGTCTTGATGTTCCTTGATGTCACGGCTAGCAATTAGGACATCGTCAATATAGGGAAAGGCAAACGCAAACGGTAACCCTCTCAATACCTTGTCAATGAGTCTCTGGAAAGTTTGGCCGGCATTACGTAATCCAAATGGCATCCTGGTGAATTCGAAAAGTCCAAAAGGAGTTGTTATTGCTGTTTTTTTAATATCTTCTTCGGCTACTGGAATTTGGTTGTAACCCTTTACCAAATCCAGTTTTGTGAAGATTCTGGTTCCTTGCAAGCCCATGGCGAAATCGTGTTGTCGCATGATTTTACGCACTTCCTTGCCTCACATCCAAACGTATAAGATTAATTTTAATCTTGTTTCTGGACAATTTTAAACTTCATCTTTCAAATTTTAGGTACTTCATACCATCTCACTCGGCAAGTACTCTATGGTTATCGGAAATATCATAATAAAGGATAATAACTTTGTATAACTCGAATCTACGGCCTCGTGTCACGTAGAAACATGGTTCCACGTAAAAACTGTGTAACACCTAAACTACGACAGGCCTTCTGATTGAAGAAGTTCAAAAAACACCTTCAATAATGTGAATCGGTGATAGTCTGTGTAATGGGTTTCCACCCGTATTTTTATTTTTTCGAGATACGGACGGAGTCCTATGTGTGGGTTATTAAGACCACGGACGAATGAGGGTTTGAAGATTAAAGAGGTCGACGTGTTATGAATGAACACGTGGGGAATTCTGAACCGGACAAACAATATAACGCGGAGTTAGTTTTCTCCTTTTCTTTATATATGTATCATTCATACATTTTTTTCATTTAAAAGAAAGCACAACTGTGACAACAGACAAACAAAGAGTAAAACGAATACAACAAAAAAATATACAGCAATGTGGAGGACAAGTCGCTCC
Source organism: Sepioteuthis lessoniana (assembly GCA_963585895.1). Classification (NCBI taxonomy): domain Eukaryota; kingdom Metazoa; phylum Mollusca; class Cephalopoda; order Myopsida; family Loliginidae; genus Sepioteuthis; species Sepioteuthis lessoniana. The sequence continues at coordinate 130,035 of CAUZXS010000070.1, read as the reverse complement.
CAATAGTATCTGACTAGGTCCTTCCAATAAGACACAGTATTTTTTTTCTTTGTATTTTTTTTTCTTCTTTCACCGAAGAGCAAGAGTCTCTCCTCTTCGTCTTTATGGATATACAGATTTTAACCAAATAGGTTTTCCGCCGAAACTAGCTGCTGATGAACAGCCTCAAAAATCTTTCTTTGGAATAGTCTTGATACGGACCTTTATTTAGGTTACGTATATTATTCTTGATAAAAATTTTGTCTAACCTTTTTTTTATCTATCCTTTCTTTTGTTAATTTTTTCTTTTTTTCTTATATTCGTTAATCTCCTATTAACGAGTTGCAAGGCACCAGTTTTTGTTTTCCTTTTCTTTTACGTTGAGCCTCAAGTTCTTACTCAATAGAGCCAAATGCTTCTATATGCCATTTTGGGACTAGAATTTCCCTTTTCACCGGGCCCCGTGAAAAGGCGACCTTTCTCTTCCTTGGCGAAGCTCGAAAGTGACTTTTTGGGTTTCGTTTCTTTTGGGCGGTAAAGCGCCCTCCCTGCCTCGACAAATGGCATGTCTTCTCCTTATCCGGGTCAAGACCTTTGCCCCTTCTCGTCTGCTTCTTCCACAGTTGCTAGGACCCGAAGACTCGCCAATCGCCTACCCCACTTCCGATTCTCATAGTAGTCCTTTCATTATAATCCTACCGTGGCCGTTGGCCGTAACATCTGTTAGATGTCAGAAAAACAAATGTTGATTTTTTAAAATAATATATATATATATATATATATATATATATATATATATATATATATATATGTACAGACCTTTCTAAAATATATATATACAGATCCTTCTACATACCATTTACTCTTGTAAATTGGGTTCAAATTGTTTTTGTCAAATGATGACATGTAATGATTTTAAATGGTATACCTCAGGACATTTTTTTCGAATAGTTAAATAGTTGAATGACAAAAGATGTTTCTATGCTTCTAAAACTATTCTTGGATTTCTGTTTGCACGGATTCTTCAATTTGTATTTCCCTTTCCTTTTTCTAATTTCTTCATAAAGGAACCGGAACGATGAAAATAATCTATTTACCACAAATGTTTTCGATTTAAATCTCGTTTAATTTCGATGGAGTGGATGAAAAAATACTATTTGTAAAAGTTATAAAGATATTAGTTAATATCTATGCCATAATTGCATCCAATTTCGAAATATCACAGGGGATGAGAGGACACTGACTGTATCCTCGGTAGAGAGCTGGGACTCCCATGAGAAAATTGGTATAGGCATGACTCTAAACCGTATCAAGTGTTGAGAAATTAGTTCAAGAGATCTGGAGAGAGTAGAGTATCTTTCATGTCATCACAAGATCAACTCTGAACCTGGAGTAGTTGTACTTGTGAGGGTTGTGAATTAAATAGATCTGTATTAAAAGTATTCGCATACGATTGAAATACTTGATGCCAAAAGCTTACTTGGGAATATGATTGTTTCCGAAAGGTTATTATTAGTTACTTGAAGCCATATAACTGTCTGCAAACAAATGAGTGTTATTTGATAGAAATAAGTAATTATTAGTATTCAATGTGATTATTTCATATCATATTTTTGTCAGCAAATATAAATTTACAATGAATGCATTCCTTCACTTAGACGCATAAAATAACATTAGATCGGCTGACATGTTTGTTTAAAACAATCAATCAATATACTTGCAATCATATTTACTAAACTCCTCTTCTCGGGCAGGGTATGACACAAGGTCAATTTTAAGAGGAGTTTCACAGGTTTGAATTCAGAGTTTCCCTTCTCCTAGACTAGTTGCCTCACTAAGGCTGAAGAACCTAATCTGTCCTACTATTTACCCATTGCTGGAGGGAGAATAATTGGATTCATACCTTTCCCAAGGGTATTAGTGCTATGTGAAATGCAATCAGTCTCGCCCAGGATTTGAACTCGTGGCACCGTGTCCATTTTCAACGACGATAACCATAACACCACAGGCAACTCCTATCAATCTACTTGCAATAATTATTTTTCCTTGCAATCTTAGGCAGCAAAAAAACGTTATTCGTTTTCAAATATATGTGAAAGTAGTATATTTCACAGCCTTCATAAATATTTTTTCTGATATTATACTTTTGTTAGCAACTCCAAAATCTGATTAGAAGGAAATTGTCAACTTTTTTCCAGGTGTGGTGTGGTGTCTTTGTTTAATGGCATATCTACCTTTGTAGGTTATTTAATGCCAAATCTATTCACCTAGAAGAACTGTAGTGGTACTATTTAACCCATAGCTGGGAGGATAAGAGGGTTTATACCTTTCCCAAGGGTATTTGCCCGAAAGTGAACGAACTCGCGTACTACGATTCCGCAGTCCACCGCTGTAACCATTACACCACGAGGACACCCCCAACTATTTTCGAATATTTATTTCAAATTCGGTATGTGTAAAGAGAGTGCTATGAAACTCAGTTACCTGTGTATAAATTCATAATCAGATCGCACCTACGGTTTCCTGCAAAGCTAGAGCAGTGACCTCATCTGTACTATTCTTTTATGCACATAAGAATAAACATTTTCACTTGTGTGGGTACAGAGTACCATAGAAGCATCTTTATTTTCTTTGTAAGATTGTAGATTTATTCTGGAGATTTATTTAAAGTTAAAGAAATGCCAAGAACCAAATACATACACTGAAAGTTAACACTTCATTTAGCAAACTGTTTCAGTCCCTCACTACAATAACGTAAACATCTAATTTTCAAGATGACAGATATTTTCAACACTTTTAAGAATTTTTTGTGGTTTAAAAAGAACGATGACGCTTACGTTTCATGGCGAAAAGAAAAGAACATGTTTTCTTTTTAATTTTATAAAGTCTTCATGTGAGTTTCTTTGCTTTTAGGTTTCAATCATTATGTTTTGAAGCAATATACCTATGAAAAATGGGACCCTTTAGAATTTAGGAGCATTTTGATTGATTGATTGATTGATTATAACAGCGTGTCAACTCGTGCAGGTTTTAGTTTAGAGATTCTATTCTTTGTATACTTATATGTATCATATTTCAATCTAGAATTTTCCATATTACAAAGAAGACGATGGTTTCTGTTGTGTTCTGGTTAGTGAACACAAGTAGTAGTAATAATAAGAGAAACCACGATATAAGAAGAAAATAGTTATATTTACTGGAAAGAGTATTTACAAGAGAGAGACTGTTAGTAATAAGAACATAGGATTAGTGATAGGGTAATGATATACTTCAACAATAGGAACGGCTCTTCTGGTCTGACTCGTAGGCTTAATCTCTGACCGATTTCCGCTACTGCCATATATGTCAGCTGGAACAGCTCATTAAGCTGAAAAGGTAGGTGATACCTAACAGTTTCACTATTCGATTTTTAGGGACCAAGACAAAAGAAAAAATTATGATGATTTAACTTATCCTAATAGAGACAATTCTTAATCTTCTAATCTCTGAAAAAAATAAAAGAATAATCTTTCCTCAAGATAATGTATATTTTATTCCTTAAATAAAATCTCTGTCTAAAACAAGTCATTTAAACATGTGAATGGATTGTAAAAGTATTCGAATTAGCTATTATTTCCATTGGACATTACTTTTGCACCTTGGATAATGATATGTAAAAAAGGAAAAAGAAATTTCTTCCTTGTTATTATATGTTATTTCTTAAGTGATTTCGTTGTTAAACGTATGGAAACTGACCATTATTCCGTTCAAACAATTTATTGGATAATACAAAATTAAAAATTAAGTTAGTCTTAATGTAAAAACGGACAAATGTGTACATTTATATAAACTTTAAAAAAAATACCACACGAATCAATATGTATGTGTATTCATACTAAATCTATATAAATATGTTTGTAAACGTTTAGAATTAAGTAGTTTTTCGGTATTTTCAAATGCTATTCAAATCCCTATAATGTATCAGCCTCAAAATATGGTACCTGATTATGTTTTAATTTATGATATTGGGGTAAAAAAGCAATGTTTCAAATTGAGATAAATCTTTTCCATTTACTTTAGACTTAAGCAAATGAGAAATGCCATTTTCTGCCAGGTGTAAGAAAAAGTAAATATTCTGTTCCATAGTGTAACTATGTAACCGAATATTCCATAGTTACATGATATGACACCCAAGTACAATATTATGATTTTATGGGCCCTTACAAACTTTTCCAAATCGCATTGCAGGTCATTAGGTCTAATCATCATCATCATGACGTGCCACCAGCACGGATATCCCTGACCCTCTCTCGCCACTTCTCCCTATCATTCATCGCTTTTGGCAGGTCTTCAGAGTTACATCCCGTATCCTCACATAGCTGCTCTATGTATGTTCGAGCTGGTTGTCCTGCTTTTGCTTTGCCATATGCGGTGGTCAATAGGAGTACATCACTGACGAGTTCGTCCTTGCTTCTCCAGCAGTGTCCTGCGTGTCTGGTTCGTCTAACTTTGTATAGTTTTCATGATGGGAAGCAAGTGGCCGTATAGTTGGTGTCTTGTGAGGAATAATAACGAACATTTTCTTTCATTTTGTCGTTCTGATAGCAATGTGTATGTCACCAGTATTACATACTACCATAGATTGTTATGAAATTAATGCACACAGACTTTATTTATAAAAAATAGATTTATTGTGCTTAGAGAATTTATCACAAATTTATATAATTTCTATAGAAAAATATACATTTCCAGATTTCATTTACAATGAGACTAACTGTTTTACATCTATCACCACCATAGCCCGTGGTGTAAGGAGGTGCCCGTGGTGTAATGGTTATCGTCGTAGGAAATGAACACGACGACACGAGTTCAAATCTTAGACGAGACTGATTGCATTTCCCATAACACTAATACCCTTGGGAAAGATTAATTAATTACTACAACCTGTAAAAAAATATAATCAACATTTGCAGAAATAGTGCCTGAATTATCCTCTTTTCTTGACACAAAGAATCTATCTTTGTCATCGGTCAGTTGTAAGGTCTTATGTATCATCATCAGTTATCTTTCGTCTTCGTCCATATATCTGTAATTCCATTGAGTTTTCCTCTTCTAGGCTATGCCAATGTTATCTAATGTACAATTTCCAGACAATGTCACTTAAAGTATCAGGAGTGCTGTTTTTATTCTAATTTTTATTTTATGAGACTTTTATCATTGCAACTAAGCAACAAATGCCTTTATTTAACCCCCCCCAAAACCCCCCAAAAAAAAAAAAAAAAAAAAAAAAAAATGGCTTCCGAAGAAATAGATCCACGACCTCACAAATATTAACCATCCGCAGAATCCTTGAAGGTGTACGGGCAAAGAACCTACAAGCGACATTAATATTTGTCGACTTTACCAAGGCTTTCGACTCCATTCACAGAGGAAAGATGGAACAAATCCTACTAGCGTACGGCATACCTAAAGAAACCGTAGCGGCAATAACGATTCTCTATAGAAACACTAAAGTAAAAGTACGATCACCGGATGGAGACACAGAATACTTTGACATTGTAGCAGGAGTACTACAAGGGGACACGCTGGCCCCGTACATCTTTATCATTTGTCTAGACTACGTACTTAGAACATCGATTGACAAAATCAAAGAGAATGGCTTCGAACTGACGAAGAAAAGAAGCAGAAGATACCCCACAACAACAATTACCGACGCGGACTACGCCGATGACATAGCGATACTGGCAAATACACCTGACCAAGCCGAAACACTTCTGCATAGTTTGGAACGAGCAGCAGCAAGCATAGGCCTCCATGTTAATGCACACAAAACGGAATATATGCGCTATAACCAAACGGGGGACATCTCCACTCTAGAAGGAACCCCACTTAAACTAGTAGACAAATTCACGTACCTAGGAAGCAGCGTCGAATCAACCGAAAAGGACATCGAAACGAGGCTAACGAAAACATGGACAGCTATCAATAGGCTATCGATTATATGGAAATCCGACCTAACCGATAAAATGAAACGCAGTTTCTTCCAGGCAGCGGTCACATCGATACTGCTATATGGATGCACTACATGGACGCTAACAAAACGGCTGGAGAAGAAGCTAGATGGCAATTACACAAGAATGCTGCGTGAAATCCTGAACAAGTCCTGACAGCAACACCCCACAAGGCACCAACTGTACGGCCACCTGCCCCCTATCACGAAAACTATTCAAGTTAGACGAACTAGACATGCAGGACACTGCTGGAGAAGCAGAGATGAACTCATAAGAGATGTACTCTTATGGATCCCCACACATGGCCGCGCAAAAGCAGGACGAACAGCTCGAACGTACATTCAGCAGCTATGTGAGGATACAGGTTGTTGTCCTGAAGACCTACCTAGGGCGATGAACGATAGGGAGGAGTGGCGAGAGAGGGTCAGGGATATCCGTGCTGCCAGCACGATATGATGATGATGATGATGATGTGACACCTAATGAGAATCGACAACTATACTAAGAACTTCAATATGCTTGGAAAGCAGATACACCATGACCCCTTGCATCTTACACCACGGAAATTAAGTTTATAAATCGGAGGGCAAAATATCAACTAATAAAAAAAAAATACATTTGTTTTCTTATTATGAACGACTCATTTTTAATGTTAATCATATTTTGATAAGATATCCTCAAACACCAGGATTTGCTAATTAAAAAAAAAACATTTGGTGACGTTAGGTTCATTTTGACAGCTTTGCATATTTTTGCAGTGGTCGTGAAAATGATGAACATTTCTAGACTTGATTTTTTTCTCAGTCCAACTCACTGGATTAAGCTTTATGACTTAGAGTATGGTTTCGGAACCTAAGGTTTAAGGCCTATCTGACCTTGTCTGATCCTTGACGTTTTTGCTGCCCGAGCGAAATTTCTTGAACAATCTGGTTACTCTACTGTAAGTAACCATACTTTCTCCTTTTACCGAGAAGCTGTTTTTGGAGCGTCTTTGATGTAATAGACAAGGTTGAACTACGTAAAGCATAAGTTCAGGATTTAGACTTTAGTGAGCGTTAATATATGCGGCTTACAAATCACACATACTGTGAAGCAATGTACAATGTGTTACCGCATCAACTACCACAACACTAAAAAACACAGCGGGTACCTGTCAGGGTCACGTGATATATGTACAACAAACAAGCTGGTGCATTGCAAAAAACTGACTCACCCGACTATATTATTTTTAATGGGATTTCTGCTCATAGACAATTCATTGAACACATGTGAATTACTCGTTTCTCTATTAATACGGAAATAACAAACATAAATCCAAAGATTGGTAATTGAAAATATAAGCATATACATTTTTCACTTTTATTAATATAGATTTTCGTTCTCCTTTCTCCTCCTAACCGCATTTTCTCACACATAAGATTTTCTTGCAAAAAATAAATAAATAAATAAATAAAAACTACCAGTTTATACCATCTGATGGAACGTTCGATCATTGAATGATAGTCAAATTATATGGGCTTAGGGCAACTTAGTTTGATCGACAGGCAGCAGTATGAAAATGACAGAAGCAAAAGACATTAAATGATTGATTAGAGCGTCTAGAAGGCGGTGATGTTCAAGTTACTTACAAGTTGATTCCACTTAATCGCGGTCGCAGGCGAAAGAACTGAAAGTAACTGCATTGCACCTAGGGAAAAAAAAAAAAAAACTTAACAAGATTAATGCATACCGGTTAGTGAAAAGACAGAGGCTATAAAATGATATAAAATAAAAAGCAAGTCTTTAAACGTGACATCTGCACATAGAAAGTGTTCCATGTGAGTTCTATTGCTTAAGAAGCAATAAAATGGTCTTATATTTGAGAGAATATTTTATTATACATCTTATATACGCGCATGCATATGGATATAAAAGAATATACATTCAAATATGAATATTTGCAACTGTAGATTACTGAACTTTTACTATAAAGCATTTGCAGGATTTTTCTTAACATCAATGTGTGGGACCGGTTTATAAAATCAATTTCATCTTAACAACAGCCAATAACATAATACGTAAAATTATAGATATTGGCTGTGACTTTCATGTACCTTTCCTTCTCCATACAATTCTAAATATATATATATATATATATATATATATGTGTGTGTGTATGTGTGTGTGTGTGTGTGTCTACAAATTAACACTGTGACATATTTACAAATGCTTTATAGATTATTCATAAGGTAGAGGATAAGTTCAGTTATCTGTTGTTCAAATAAGCAGATCAATTATTGTTAAATTTCGTATAAAAGGAAATAAAGCTATACAAAAGTGTAAAGACTCATGCCAAAGAGTTAGTCTCTACCGGGATATACATCCCAAATAGAAATCCAGAGATATATTTGAGTTTTGCTTCTCCCTATACCCTTGGGAAAGTTACGAAACTGTTCATTCGTTAGACACGAATACATCTGTTAGTAGAGTAGACTGTTTTCAATAGTCCTTGTTAGGTAACCAGTCTATTAGAAGATAAACTCTGAATTCAAATTATGTTTATTTCTCTAAAAAAAACTTGAATTAAAGTTGCATTATCCCAATGGTGGAAGATTTGGGAAAATATATTCTTAGTTAGCACAAAAGAAGAGAAATGTTAATTGTAAAAATATTAAATTAAGATTAATAAGTAAGATAAATACATTACAAAAAGTAACTAATTCATCAGTGTTTAAGACAATAAATAAGATCTAAATGCAAATGAATTTTAACAGAAAGAAAGTTTTAGGTGACACGAATATTAGGTTAGTGTTTTGTGACTCTGAAAAGTTTTAAATACGTTAGATTTTTTGATAGAAGATGAAAGCAAAACTTAAAACTTAACCGGTCAGTATTCAGGAAGAAAGTAGACACAAATTGAATATGTTCAGTGTTCTAAAGATGGAGTAAATAAAATATATATGATGGCCAATATATATATATGCGTGTATATATATTTATGAATTTGTATATATATTTATATATATATATATATATATATATATATATATATAAATTTGTGTGTATATATATATATATATGTATATCTATATATATATATATATATATATATATATATATGTATATAAGATATATAAATATATATATATATATATATATATATATATATATATATTTGTGTGTTTGTGTGTGTGTGTGTGTGTGTATGTGTGTGTGTGTGTAGAATCACATTAGCTGGACTTACATATTCATTATCTATAAGTTAGTTTCAACCTATCCAAAAGAAGCTAGATAACATATAACATATGAAATCTGCAAGATCGTCTTTGTTTTGACATTCAGTTTCATCCGATGTTGATGCTCATGTCAAGTAATTTGGGGAATGTTGAGTATTGCTTCATTACCAATACTCTCAGATCAAATCTGACACGTCGTGGTAGTACCTGTTAAGTACCCACTATATTTTTTTCTTCTTAAAACCCAGTTTTTTTTTAATTCCCTTTCCTTTTAACCATTAAAATCGTGAGTCCTCAACGTCCTATTGAAGATTAACGGAAAAGGAATAAGGCTGTGACATATTCAACCTCAGCTAGTCTATTAATTATAATCAATAGTAATGTATTTATTCGTGAAACCCCTCTGCAAACGAGCAGGACTCGACACAAGGTTACTTTTTATGAGGAGAAAAGCTGATTTTAAATAGGTTTTTCTTCTAGGCAGTTTGCCAAATCAAGGTAAGAGAAAAAACAATGTATCTATCACTGGAGGGATAATCGATAGATTCATACCTTTGACAAAGGCATTGATGCAAATTGGAACGCCAACAGTCTCATCCAGGATTTGAACGCAGGATGCCGATTCAGTTTTTTACTGATGATATGGTACATTATCAAACTTAAGATGAAGAAATAATATTGTTGAATTTAAAAGTAAAGTTGATGATCGGGAGGCTCCCTTTACAGTATCTACTACACCAAGGGTGCTACACTTTTCATTGAATTGCTCTATTTTACCTTATAATGTTGAGTGTTAAGCATGGAGGTAGCAAGTACTATTTTTTGAATCTTTGGTATTACTCGACCTCGGATTGAACCCCAGTTTCCCAGGACATTGGCAAACACTCTACCAACAAGCCTAATGGGCCGGTTACTGTCCGAATATACTTGCTTTTAGGTAGCAGCACAAATATCATCCAGTTATGTTCTAAACATTCAAATTGTTTTTTTCTTTAGGAAACCGTTTCCCTATTTTTTTCTGCCCGCAATTTTTTTTATACTTTCATGTCATATTTATTGCAGGCCTTTTCCCTCTTTAGTAATAGAAGCTAAAATTGTTTTCATAGGTTTTTTATTAGTTATTAGAAACGTATGAATCTCATCAAATAGATTACAATAAAACAACCCAAAACATTGAAATGCCATAAAACCCAAATAAATGACAATTATTAAGTGGAATTAATTACGTGAAAACATATAATTATTTGTATTGGAGAGTAATTCGTATAACTTCTTAGGGCTCTATGGACAAAAACAGTCCTGTTAAAAATCGTTTAAAAAAAATTAAAACAATATAACTCTGTGAAAATTATTTATATTAGTTATGAATACTTGATATATTGCCTCTATATAAAAGATTTAAGGAAACTTCCCAGAAATCTCCATATAAATATAAAATGGACGTAATTACTTAAACTCTGGGGTAAAACATTACACTACACTTATTGACTCTCCAGTAAATCAATGAATAATAACCTCATCAATAATGCAAATAAGGGAAAGAAACATATACTACACTTTAGTACAAGCAGAATCCTTAGTTTACAGGATTTCAACATAAATGAGTTTTAAAATGTCTAAGTACTATTGATTTGTTTTTAGTTTGGTTTCATTGTTATTTAATGCCCAAGCCGTCTTTGGAAAATAATTTTAGTGGTACTATTTAACCCATAGCTAATAGAATAATGGTGTGTATACCATTCCAAAGGTTATTCAACCGAAAGTGTGTGTAATAACGGGACATGGGATTTACCTTGCTTTACGACAATGTCGCAGACAATCAAGTTCGTCACTACGCTTTGAAGTTGTTTAGTAAAGGGACCAAAAGAATGAAACTATGAATTTATACGTAAAGGCAATAGAAGCATAGAGAAATGCTGAAAAAAGAAATTCAAAATTTAAAGCTACAAACAAATTATAATATAATATGTTTTTTCATTTTATCTTTTCTTAATAAAAATCGAAGTTTCTCGCTTGAAACAGTAATGATATGGCATAAAAAACAATATTTAATCATATTTTTTTATATATTCCCTCATGTTTTCAGTTATTTATTTTTGGTAAGGTATTCGAAAGATAGCGGTACGGTTATCTGCTTCTACAACTGCATCATACTTACTACCAAGTCGACGCTTTTTGGCAAAAGCACAACTGTACAAAAAAGATTAATGTAGGTTTCGGGAAGCAAAACAAAGGAATGAAAAATCTAGTGAACGTGAGGAACATACAAAAATGTGTCATGTAATTTCGAGATAAGACAAAAGCTAAATCTTCATCATATGTTTACTTTCTGATTCGTGACATCATCTATAAGTTACTCTACATTCTATTATCGGGAGATTCTTCTTCAAATATTTCTAGCGGCAATCAAAAGACTGTCAGAGTCAACAATGATAAAATATGTTATACAGATCTACCCACCTCTGCAAATCACCATATGTTGTTCAAGGCATTGTTCATTAGGCACGGGTGGTTAACTCCGTTCTCTAGAGTAGATAGATATAAAAATCTTTGTGTCTATTTAATGGCTGAAGTAGTTGCAAGCTTCTCATTAGAGAGAGACGGAGACAGAGGGTACTGTTCGCATGCAGGAAAAACAAAAGAATTTCGACTGCTAATTTTACAAACATGAAGAACATAGGAAGGTATATATGAATGCTTTTAGTGCCTTGAGCTGTTGGCTCAGTTGGCTGGGGCTGTAGAATACACGATCACACAGGGTTAAAAAAAACTCAAATAAGTTAAACCAGTTCTGAATTGGCATAAAAGAGTAATTTACTCTTAGGAGTAACCGTATATATATATATATATATATATATATATATATATATATATATATATATATATGTGTGTGTGTGTGTGTTACATGGTAGTGTTTGGGATCCTGGGTTACATGTTTCACGCAATAATTGATATTTTTTTAGTTTGAAGAAGTATTTTGCTTTTGTGTATATGTGCTTTTGAATGTTAGTATGTTATCCTGTGGGCATTGTCGCTCGAGCATACATATATATGTATATATGCGAATATAATGGCATGTATCTTTATGAATAGACACATACTTCCGCCACAATATATATATATATATATATATATATATATATATATATATATATAAGATTTTTTTATAAGGACCAGTGGGGTTGTGTTTTTATGAATCAATGTTTTTAATATTTTTTCATATGGTTTATAATTGTACTGCATTTGCTTTCGGTAAAAAATTGATATATGTTTGTTGATTGGGTGCAGTAGTACAGTGTTTATTTTATTGGTTAACATTTTCAATCATAGGTTTAATTTGTTCATCAACAATATTGTTAGGAAACCCATTATTGATGAGAGCCTGTTTTATGTTTTTTACTTCTTTATGAAATATTGTTTTGTAGGATGAGATCAGTTTGCCATGGGATATCAGGTTATTAATATTCATTTTTTTTTATATCTGAAGGGGCATTCATTTTAAAGTTGAAGGTACAGGGGTTATTACTTGAGTTTTTTTTTAGAAGTAGAGGTAGTGAAGTTATTATTGACGTTAGTATCAATGAAAATATTTAAAAAGAAAATTTTTGTTGTTTTGCTTAGTTCATGAGTAAAGTTAAGAACTGAATTTTTTGGAAAGAGTCTTGTAGCATGTTGATTTAGTTAATATTATTAACAAGAATAGGGATATCATCAACATATCTTATTGGAGGATTTTTTATGCTATTAAAAATTCTGTTTTCGAGGTCAGACATGTAGAAATTACTGAAGATCGGGCACAGGAAAGACTCCATAGATACACCATCTGTCTGAACGTAGATATTACCTGGATGTTCATAAAATGGAACTTTAGTAGTGCATGTTAGGAGCAGTTTCTGAAGTATATTATGGTTGATTTTAAGAGGCGGGAAAGATGGGTTATTAGGAATATTATTTGTGATAATATCAACTGTTTCATTTACAGGTAAATTAGTGAATAAATTTTTGTAAATCCAGTGAGGCTCATATACAATTATTGGGTTTAATTGTATGAAGAAATTGAATTAATTCAAGTGTAGATTTTATGTTATATTTGCTTGGCAAGTATGGTGAAATAAGCTGTTTTATTGTTTTTGTGAGTTCATAAATGGGTGTAGGTATTTGTGATATAATATGGCGAAGAGGATGAATAGGTATATGTATTTTTACGGTCCCGTAAAGATAGCCGGGTTTATAATTACCAATTATTTTGGGTAGTTTTGTGCTATTACGATCGGCATTATTGGCAATGATTAGTTTATTAATTTTTGACTTTAGTTAGTTGGTGGGATTCTTATTTAATTTTTTGAATTTTGTATGGTCGTCGAGAATATTTTGTAGTTATGAATGATAAAGTGTTTTATTGAGTAATACAAAAATGTTTGTTTTATCTGCTTTTTCATGGTGATGTTGGGGTGATTGCATAATTCATTAGCGGCAACTTTTGGTTGATATGTTCGTAATGTAGGTTGTTTTTTATTGCATCTATTTTGATGGTTTCAGCCTTAAAGAGATCACTGAATTCAGATTCGATTGAAATTACCTTTTTATCCCGGAGCTTTAAAATATTTTAGCATAAAATCTCAATTTCTGTATTTTTGTTGATTCTGTTATTTCCTTGCAATAAATGGTAGTTGGGTGCAAGGTTGAGAAAATCCTTTTGTTGTTGAGTTTATTAACGAAATAAACATACTACAAGACACCTTCCAAAAAAAAAAAAAATCCACTGCTTAACTTTACTCATGAACTAAACAAAACAATGAAATTTTAGATGTTCTCATTGATACTAACAATAATAATAACTTCACTACCTCTACTTAAAAAAACCCCTCTAATAACAACTCATGTACCCTCAACTTTAAAAATGAATGCTCCTTCAGATACAAAAAAATTAATTATTAATAACCTGATATCCCGTGGCAAACTGATCTCATCCTACAAAACAATATTTTATAAAGAGGTAAGAAACATAAAATAGGCTCTCATCAAAAAGGGGTTTCCTAACTATATTGTTGATGAACAAATTAAACGTATGATTAAAACTGTTAACCCATAAAATAAACACTGTACTACTCCACCCAGTCAAAAAATATATATCAAACTTTTTTAGCGTCACTAAATGCTGTACAATTATAAATCATATGAAAAAATATGGAAAACATTGATTCATAGAAACATACTCCCCACTGATCCTAATAAAAAAAAAACTTATTATATATTATAATGAAATTAAAACCTCCAAATTTGTCATTTAAAATAATCCGTCTCCCTCGATTGGAGTTTTTCAAAAAGCCAACGTTATATATATATATATATATATATATATATATATATATATATATTGCCGTGACACTAATAATAGTCTACGCCATTGTGACACATTTATTGAATTACATTTAGAACACGCATTTACATCTTGTTATTCCAGTAGCTATAAGGTTACTAGAATCCCTAATATCCTTCGATAAGGATGGCTTTTGCATTAGTTAACCAACGAAAGTTGTTATGACATTAAACGTTGAGACCCGACCAAATACCTTTATCTTCTAATGCTTGTTAATTTAAGTAATTAAATCACATGATTAAATCATGAAAATATTGATAAATATTTGAAATTTGTAATGTCCACCTTTCTGAAAAAAGTAAACACAAAAAAAAAAAAAACAATTATTTTTACCTTGTCCCGATAAGTTTCACCATTTTCAAATCCACCGAGTGAGTTCCTAACTTCCATTGAAAAGTAATCGGAACAACAAGAAGCAATTTTAAATAGGCACGCAGAAAACCTGTAAGTATATATGAGTTATATTTGAGTTTCTATTCTGTTCTTAAATTTGATTAAATAGAAGCGCACAAGCTTTCCAAGGCAAGCAACAAACCGCGTCCTCAAATAAACAACAGATGCTAGTCGCATAGTTTGTTGAGATTTCTCCAACTGACTTGGAAGGGTCTGCTGAAATAGAAGTAATCAAGCGTGCTCTCTACCTTCTCCAACTGACGAGAGGCAAAGGAATATAACAGACGCTGCAAACATCACGTCTGACAATAGAATTAACATTCGTTCTCAAACTTGCTTTTGTGTCTGTAACTTGTTCACATCTGTTTATTGTAACGTCTCTCCCAGAATAGACTGCAGTACGGAAATATTTAAAGAAAAAAGAATTCGTTAGTTTGTTTGGAAGTAAGACTTCTTAACACTGGGGACAATATGTTTAGAATTGTGAGTTACGTGTTATTGGTCGGAAGCCAATCAAAGGAAATATCTTTATATCTGGAGTTTGTATTCTTATATGAATTTACCTAAAGTTGCATAGTAAGGTAACTAAGACACAAGGGCACAATGAAAAATATCCGGTTGGAAAAAAACTCTTGAGACTGTTATGTAATAGCATTCAACATCAACCCCGAAACATGCCTAAAGCGGATAAGTAATAAAATCTGCGGAGACGCGCAGGACAGATTATAAGTCAACGTTCACTAATGAGAAAGGCAGGGGCGCTTGCACTGGCAAGGAGGGTCACGTGATATTTCGGGAGAGTGGAACTTTTTAAAGTCAGAATTCGAGATATCTAAACTGGATACGATTCAAAATTCACAAATTAGCAAAATTAGAAAAATAATCCATTTTTCAGTTTGTTTGGATGAAGGACGTCTTAATCTGTGAACAAGATGTTTAGAGTAGTGAGTCATCTTTTATTCAAGTCAATAAAAGAAAATGCTTTTAATAGCTGTGGTTTATATATTTATATGAATTCACCTTAGCTCTGTTGTAAAACAACTAAGACACAAAGCGACGATGTAGTAATAATTTTAATTTCACTAAAGTATGATAGATGTCGTTGAGTTAAACCCTCTTTGATAATTATCTGTCAAGAGTAATGTCAGCTCGGTAGCACAGGTGAAGGAACTACACAGTTCTGCTTCTTTCATTATTGGCTACTTGAAGAGTTTACTATGTCCCATTGCATATGATATATAAAAATATATTTTTGGTAATATTCTATATAATAACCTTAGAAGTGTTTACCATGTCACATTTTGTATGATATATAAAGAGAGATTTTAGGTGATCTTCAATATAATAATCTTTTATACTATTAGTGACTCATCAGGACTTCATTGTAATTTGCTTTTTGAGTTTTAATAAACTAAAAGTAGCAATTAAACCTTTGTATAAAGAAAATGGATTTACTCGTTCCACCATTGTTGTTAGTTAATAAAAAAGATGTTTGGGGTCTCTGTCTCTGTCTCTGCCTCTCTGAAGCTAACATCCAACAAGAGTCTTGTGTTGAATTTATTTATTAAATTACCCATTAATTTGACAGACTACTAGAAAATAATGAAATAATGGCTTGCGTTACTCAGTGTGAGTATACAAGTGTAATCAATGATGAATATTTTACGCAATGTTTACCACAAACAAGATATAACAATTATGCAATGGCCCCCTAAAAATCCTCTGGCATGTAGCTATTCTGTTTGGACATTTGCGGTGATTAGATGGACAGGTCAAGTTAAGACCAGTTTCCCAAGTAACAAAGGATTTTGGTTGGCGCTGCTGGAAGTTTCATAGGCTGGTAATATGCCGTCACATGGGATTTTAAGGGAGTTAGAATATTTAAAGTTATTGTTCGAGAAATCGTTGGTGAAAGTCATGTCACTAAACCTTAAGGAAAACCGTCCCTAAATAAACGCAGGGATGACTCCTTTCCTCCATCAACAAATTAAAATTATGCCACCCCTTTTTTTTCTTGTTTACTGTTTTTGCATGAATCCAAAGAGAATACGTACCACGAAACACTCACTTAGTTTCCTAACAGAAAAATGCAATCGCTACTACACTTTTTAATTAGCCATTAGGAGAAAGAAATGGATGAAAACTGATTAGTGATACAATCTATTTCTTGCAATGTATATTTTCAAATTAAAAAAAAACCCGGACATCTTTTAACTTATGAATGGAGTTTCAAACGCAAGAATGTAAAATTGTCATTATGTCCTTGAGAAGATACTCAGCGGGGCCAAAAATAAGACATAGGAAGCCAAGGTTTCAACCTATTACGCTACAAATCACCAATACGTCAACTATTTATTACTTTCGTCAAAATGAATACGTCCCTTGTCGGAAAACGTTCAATGGATCTCCAGCAGGAGGATAAGATCCCTCAAAAAGAGGTATTCTGGCTATAATATAAACTGCATTTTATTGTGAAGATCCATTTCTGGAGCTCTGGGGAGTGTGAATATCCTTTCATAACCATTACTAGCAGGTCCCCTCTAACCCAGAGTGGTAATATCATTTAAACTCATATGAATTAATTAGATATATCCGTGTGCGACATATTTTTACCTTAGGGAGTTCTTGTGACGAATTGACTAAAGTGCTGAACTACGGCTTTGTAGTAAGCGTGTTCTAATTCCATTCACGCTAATACATACACCTTCAGACAAATACCCTAGGGAAAAGTATAAATTCCAGAAACCCGATAGATAGGTGTTAAATGGTACCTTTACTTTTCAAATGATAATTTTGGCATTAAATAACCACCGAAGCTTGCTATACAATCACACAAATAAACGAAAACAAATTTATTTGTATTAGATAGGAATACTTCATATCATATAAAGATTCTTCAAAAGAAAAAAATTCAAAACAAATGGAAATATAAACACTTATGCTACGTATCGACTCATTGGCCTGGTGGGTAGAATATTCGCCATTGCAACGGAAAGACCTGGGTTCAATCCCAGGTGACGTCATACAACAGTTTTTAAAAATGGTACTTGATACTTCCTTGCTTAATACTCAGCAACATAAGGTACGTGTCAAGGGTAAAGTGGAGCAATCCAGGGAAAGCAGTAACGCCTTCCACTAAAGTTCGGTGTAGTAGCTATTGAAAAGGGAGACTTCTGGTTGCCCTCGATTACGGTCCACATCTTTACTTTTTTAGGCATAAAAATAAACAGAGACTGGTTAACATGCACTTGTCATGCAATTAATCTATGAAAAGGAATATAAATGTGACAGAAATTGGGACCTTTGCATAAACTCAAAAATTCTGCCGACACATGTTCTGTTTCAAAAGTTCCTTATTCATTTTTTTCTTTTTAAATCTTACTGATTTCTTTTTTTTTTTTTCCGTTTTTACTTTTGATAATCACATTTTTCCTTCCTTACGTTTTCCGCTAACATTGAAATATATTAGGCTAAAATATTATCAAAGCAAAAAAACAAAACAAAACAAAACAAAAAAGCAAATTTAGAGTTTTTATGACATTTAATTATACAATTGATATAATCTCCGGTCGAATATTTCCAGTGATAATCTTTAAGTTTATTTTATCCTTCTTGTCGGGCACACATCTACACCAATATGAGTTGAACGATATCTTTCTTTTTTCGTTCTGAAATTAAAAAAAAATCATGTGCAGATGTGTGTAAGGATTGTTTGTCATTTCAGTGTACATCCTCCACGCCATTATGATTCGGTAATCTATCTGATATACCTGAACTATAACGGTTCCAAATAGTACCGAATATTACTTTTTTACCCCCACGTCCTCGAATATTTGCGAATAGTACGTTTTTACCACTACATCCTCGAACGTATTAATGGCTGTACCGTTACGTATTAAGTAGTAGTTTGGCCTCGTTGGAAAGATTGACGAAAACATAAAACTCTCTCTTAATTCACTAACTCAAAACTATATTCGTTACAACACATTTTAAATAGCCGTTGAGAGAAAGAAAGAGAGTATGAAAACTGAGTGGCTTGCGTTAGCTGGACAAATTAAATAACATCTCATTAGGTGAAAAAAAAGAGCAGACTCAGACCTTGAATTTTCTTTCTGTATTTTCAGAGTACTTTTAACGTAATTGCTCGCTGGTTTCGTTTTCACAGGTTCGCATCTGGTGTGAGACATCTTCTTGAAGACCACCCCAAATATGCGATGGGCGTACTTTTCGTCAGTCTATACATTTTTTTAACTGGTGCTCAACTCGGGTCTTTATTTTTTTGCCTCTAGAAAACTCGAGTAGTGCCCTAACTTATATGCCTGGTGACGGAAGGAGGAGCATTCGTTTCTGCGCAAAAGATATTCGACTTACGGGTTTTTCTAGTCAATTTTAATTACCGTAGTCATTCACCCACAATGAGCGTCTTGGTCTAAGTTACTCAGAGGTCAGGTGCCTGTACCGTAGACTCTGTGTCTGGTTTTTTCTTCCGATCATTTTTCTTCTCTCTCTCTTTCTCTCTCCCTCTCACTCCTTTTCCAGAAATAAACCTCTCATTCTCTTTATGATTCAGACATGCCCTATGAAGTTTAATTCCTTCCTTACGATTATTCATGAATTTTTACCCCTAATTCTTTTCAAAACTCTGTTCCTTGCATTGTTGTCCCACAGTTATACGTAATTACTTCAATAACCGTTTATTAGTGGTTGTTAATTTTGGTAGAGTCTCAGCAATTCTGCCAAACCGATATTTCTTTCATTTCTTCACGATGCCCATAAGAACACACTGAAAACAATACAACAAAAAACAAAACAAATCAAGATCAATAAAATTTAAAAGCGAAATAAACAAAGGGACATGGATTACGTTAAATAGTTCATTGTTCTGTTTTCCCTATTGCTCATTCTCTCGTCCTTTCTACTGATGTCTTCTTTTGCATCTGTAAAAAACTACTTCTCAGTTGTACTTCATTTTGAGATGAGGCTTCTTAATCTTCGGGGCCCGTGGCGCAGCGGATAGAGGCGTTGTGTCTCTACGGTTCCAGGTGAGCACTGTCAGAAGATAGCAGTTTCAAATCCTACCCAAGCCGTCCAGAGGTTTACTTGGTCAAAAACGTGGTGCGATAGACAACAACTATGGAAGGCAGTAATTACTGGGGATACTGTTACAAAACTCAGCATTCCTATCCGAGGTCACGGTAAATAACCTGAAGAAGGCCAGAGGTGAAATTTGGCCGAAACGTTGTGAAAGAAGAAACAGCATAAAAACTACGAAGATGATGACAAAATGTCCGCAATAAATACTTCTAAGTTCTTTTGTCTATTACTGTCTGTCTCTTTTCCTTTGGATAAAACAAAATAACAAAGGTTCACGTGCCCACTTCTATTTTCTAGAATGTATCTACACAAACTAAACACAGGTCGTAATCAGCAATTGATATATCCAACTCTTATTTTGTTTACCTGTCCCTTTTCCAATAGCTACTAAGCGTATTTATTTATTCATTTATTCTCCTATTGTACTTTTTCGTATTTGATTCGAACCCGAGTCCGAAAGTTTCCAGCACATACCATGAGATAGGTGAAGATTTCGGCCAAGTATACCTTCATTTAAAATAATCTCTTCGTCCAAATTATGGGTTTGAAGCATGCCGTTTTCAACTAAAACAAGTCTGGCCACCGACCAACACCGAGAAAACAAAATTCTGCTCCCTTCTCTGAGAAGTAATCACTATATGTTCGATTTCCATAACCTTTACGATACCAAATTTTTTGATTCATCTATTGCCACACATCATCATAAACACTATCCACCCACCTAACTATGAGTCTAAAAGTACATGAACCCCCCGCTAACCATATACCATAGCTCCTCTAAAATCTTTCGAACGAGCAGAATCGAGCACAACTAGTAAAAGAAACCTCAATATAAAATGTTTACGTGTTAGTAATATTTTCTATCACACTTCATTCTTAAAAAATCCGACTTATTATGTAAAAACCTGCGTTTCCTATTTACTAGCAAAGCCCATTCATGAAAAGTTAAAATTCTAATGTTTTACTTCCCCGAAGTGTTATGAAGACATTAGACTTCTTATTCGGACACAATGACCCCTAGTCCATACGACAAGTGTCTGTTCACATGTCACATTTCCTTTCTTATTTCTCTTCCCTTGCAGTATCTATCAGTATCAAACCTCTGATATGAAAAAATACGGGACTCATTACGATTTCCAAATTTCTTTTTTGTAATTACCTAATCTTTATTGGACGCAAACCCACGAAACTTTAAAGATATACAGAAGGAAAAATACAAGATGGAAAATGAGCAATGTGATATCCCTGTATATTAATATTTTCTTTTATATATTATATATATTTTCCTTCTCTTTTTCTTTAATTATCAATCATTGTTACTTCTATTTTCTTCCATGAATATCTTTTTTCATTTTGCTGTGTTTTGTTCTTTTCTTTTTCTTTTTTTTTTTTGGTGGCCGGCTATCTTTATTTGATACATGGTCTCTTATTTCTTTCTTTTATTCTACTGTTTTTTCTATCTTTTCTTCAATACGTGATCTTGTATTTCTTTCTATTCTTTCGGTTCTTCTACTGTTTCTTTTTTTCATTTTTCCCCTCTGTTTTACTTTCGTTTCTCTTTTCTTCTTTTTTTGCTTTCCATGTTGCTTCCTCGTGTTTTCCTCTTTATGCTTATCGGTCGTTGTTTTTAGTTCCGTCTCGTTGTTTTTTCATGTTCTTTTTTGACGCTGTCACCTCTTCTTTCCCTCTTCTTTTATCCTTCTAATGAACCAACAAGTTGCTCTTATCGTATTTTTTATGCGTCAGACTGTATATTCTTTTATCATTTTTCTTATTGAGTCGTCTTTGTTTCCTTTTCATTTTTTAGTGTTTTTCTTCCTTGTACTTTCTTTCTGAATTTTCTTTCAGTTATTCTTCTGTTTTCTTTCTCTTTATTTTTCTTCTGTCTTTTTACTTCGTCTTTCTTTTCCTGTTTTTTCTACTCTGTTGGTTTTTACTCGGTTTTCCTCACTTTTCTTTCTTCTTTTTTGCCCTTTGTATTCATTGGCATCCTCTTCGAACTAACTACGTCATACAGGGCGTAGACAGGTTACGGTAACCAATAGATGGTTTATACCATAATGGGTCGAAATAGAACATTGTAATTTTACTGTACCGAATAGTACGCTGGTACCACCACTGTATCACCTTTCCGCTGGTTCCATTTCTGCGCGGAAGAATTATGACTTCCGGTTTTTTCTCGTCATTTCTAATTACCGTATACATTTGCCCAAGATTAGCTGACCCATAACAAGTGTCTTGATGTTAGTTATACAGAGGTCAGCTGCCTGTATCGAAGACTCTGTATCTGCCATCTTTTTTTCTTTTTATTCTCTCTCTATCTCTCTCTCTCCCAGACATTAGCCTCTCGTTCTCTTTTTAATTTAGACGTACCATACAACGGTATATACGATTGTACGTCATTCAACATCTCAAATATTGTAAAAATCAGCGATGATTTACGAAGCATTGTCAGGCAATACCTAATCATTTCTTCAAGGTTTACTGTCTTTAATCATCATTTAATGTGCAACCTTATATTCATAGCTTTGGAATATTAAGAAAACAATGAAAACTACAGAGATCAGTTGTCTGTACTAATCTAGTAATCGTAAAACTGTACATGGAATCTACCCTTCTGTGCTTACTGTAGACAGTGGAAGAGAAATAAATGCTATATTCTTTTGAAATTTTGCCTAATGACGTATATGTATTATAAAAATCATTACAGTAAAGAAAATCTTATAATGCAAAAAATCCTCAATGACGATAACACAAATCCTTACAGAATTTTTCCAAAGACTTAAGGAGTTATTTATTTTTATATTTAATTTCACCCGTTTTATGTTGCCTAAATTTCTATTCATTAAAAAATTATTGAGTTCTTTACGTATGGATCAGGAATTTGTCCAATGATCATTACAGTAGTTTTTTTATTCAGTGGAAATGTCAAGCGTCTGATTTCTTCAAAGGATCAGTATCTATGAGGTTTGCTTAATATTTGCCGTTAATCTCATGGTGCTGTATATTTAAGTGGTATATCATGGTAATCTTGATACGCCACTTGCTTGCTTACTTCTAAGGCCTATGATCGAATGAGAACAAGTACCATTTGTTGAGTCTATATATCATATTTCTCATCAGTTTTTCTTACAATTTCCAACATTGATGACTGGTGTGCAAAATCAGGTATTTACCAATCCATTTGATTTCTGATTTTCAGTGCAAACATGTCTTTATCCCAAAGCAGATTGTCAAAAAGACGACTTCTTTTATTCCATTTGTCTTTCATCTGGTCTACGCTTACGTATTTGAGAGTTGGATAGGATTAAACTTTTTTTTTTTGTTTACAGCTGAAATGTTTCCGACATAACCAAGAAGAAAAATCACTTTTAAATATCTATTTTTCTATTCTTCATTTTATAGTTATTTTTTTTTATATTTTTGAGGATTACAGTAACTTGAGAAACGATTTGTCAAGTTTATTGATCTGCAGGTTTTAATGTGTAAATATCGAATAGCTTATGCTTTTCATTTCTTTTTTTGGATGATTGTTTTGTTGGGTTAACGACATGCCAATTCTTGCTGGACTGATTTAAAATAAACCTAATTCATGACTTATGATCTCTTACAATTATGGTCTTTACTTTGCAGCAAATTTATCGTTGTTTTACATAAATATGTACTTCATATTCAGATGAAAGATTAATTCTTTAAGGACCAGTATATTGTCTGCCGTTTGTTTGGATTTTGTTGGTTATCTAATGCCAAATCCATTTTTATACAAATGAACCGATCTATTTCCAACATTTCAGTTTGGCATAAGTATACAGTTTAATACTCAAAAACATTTATTTCAAACAATTCATTTAGTCAAACAGTTCTAATACAAACAAATTCAATTTAGTAAGAGTATAGCTTTCTTCCACACACAGATAAATGTCAAAACAGTTCTCTTTCAATCAATTCAGTTTATCGTAAGTACCGTTTCAATGTAAAACAGTTCTATTTCAAGCAATTCAGTTTAGTTCTACTGGACCCATAAATAGGACCGTATCAGGTGCTACCACTCCTGACATGGGAGCGATGGCAATGAAAAGGTACTCCGCATTCAGCAAAGCTCTTGTATTACTAGAAAGTCAGCATCAGATTATTTTCTGTCATATCAAAGACACTCTTTGTTGGAGTGTTACCTATCTGCAAAGATGCATTCGGTGTATTCTACAGCCCCAACAGAATGGGCAAAAGAGTTAGTTTATTAATTGAGTTTAGGATCATTTTTAATTGGTAAGCAATACATATTTAGCACCAATATCAACATCTACTGAGCAGAACATTAATGAATTTCACAAGAATCTTATACAGCACCGCACTTTGTATTTAGTTGCAATATCAAAGGTCGGTCCTCACCGTTGTGTCAATACATAGGAGTCTATAGCAGACAGTCACTGATGAGTTCCTCCTTACTTTTCCAGCTATACTCACTATATCATTTTCGTCTAATTGGATGGTTTGTAGGGTACGGCTTCCGGCATTTATTCAAAACTGAACTCATTTTTCCCGGCGTTTGCGTTAAAATTCGTATGGTTCCAATATACGATAGTTCAGACACTGTTAAAGCTAGGATGAATTTCGGATTTATTTCATCAATGAGATCAGATTTATATATAATCATTAATCAGTATATAGCAGCCCGTATTTTACTAATGCATGTGTTGACCTCGGTTTCTGAAAGCACAAGAATATGAGTGAATAAAAGTGTTCAGTCACTGCATAACAAATCGTATCGTGTGTTTTCTGCATATTGCGTGTCCCCTTACCATAAACAAACAGATTGAAATGTCTCGAAAGCATTCAAAATAAAATAAAACGTTAAAAAATTAACCCGGTTTTCGGATAGAGTGTTTTCTGCCTGTATATACCATGTAAATATGCAATTTTTTTTTGCCTCGAGTCATTCGCTAAATGCCAAGTAGGTAGACACGTAGAATCTGCGCTCTTAGACTTTAAGTACGGGTGCACCAGTTCTTGTAGCAACAAAAACAGATTAGGCCGTTCATATATAGGAAACACACAAGCACTTCCACACAGATATACAGAACGTGTATTCAGCGCTAATTATTATATTACCAGTTAACTGGTCTAGTAATCTCATTATGGAACAAAACAATGTAGTCGCTCGCAAATAACTTCGCAAATGTTTGTTCAGAATACCAATATTCGCTAGCACGTTGTGCTCTGAGTAAAATCTAATAGCAAACTTATTTTGAAAATGCAAATATGTAGAAACAAGAAGTGTGGTTCGCTGATAAGTCTCTTAGAATTTATTTTTATGTAACAGATTTATAGGTTTGACTGTGCAATTTGATTATTTCTTCCTTATCGGATTGTTCTCTTCAGGAAACTGGAAAAAAGCAAAAACTCAGATTTTAAAGTAGTATGATTTAAATATATCATTATTTAGGAAACTGGCGTTTGACAGAACTAGACGTATTTTCTCTTTCGTTTACTCCTATTCTAAGCAATGAAAAATAAATAGTATCCTTGATAAATAGTATTTGAATATATATGAATTAGTATAAACTGAGGATATTCACCTTAGTTTAAAATTCAACTTTAAAAAAAAATAATAACAGAAAAGACATAATGTGTTTATTAAATCGCTGAATAATCTACTTCATAAGATAATAATAGAAAATATGTATAAATAGAAAGTTAGTCGTTTAATTATCGTATAGTATTAGCATTCGACACGATCGCTGTTTGGAAGAAATTGCTTTTTAATTTTATTGGTCGCGATATTGCTATATGGAGGCACGACATGGACGCTAACTAAACGGCTGAAGAAAACGCTTGACGGCAACTACACAAGAATGCTGCGAGCAATATTGAACAAGTCCTGGAAGCAAAGCCCCACAATATCTGCTTCTCTCTGTCTTTACCTTAATACAGTAACTATAGGTTCATGCACTCCCGTTTATTCAATTTCTAACAAATATTTCCATAAAACAAGCATGGTTTATTAATAAAACTTTTTCAATAATATTATTTCTTCTTTCAGCAAGTATCTCTACAACAGCATGGCTCGTATCTAGCCATCATTTCTTCATTCTTACTTGTTCCAAACGCGACAACACAATACTAGTTTCTTGCTTATTTCCAAAGATGAGTCAAAATATCCAGGGGGCTCTTTCCAAAGCAACCCAAACCCCCCACCGTCTTTTACAATAGTTAATTGGTTACTTTATTTATTTATCTTTTTGGTCAACTATATTTCTCCCTCAAGAACAATTCAAAACCGAGTCCACAAATCTTTCGGTACATACAACGAGATCGTCAAGATTTTGCACATATACTCCTTATCTCCTATCCCGTTTCAAATATACTCTTCACTAGAATTTCAAAAACAATAGTCAATACTTCAATAAAATGTCAAACCCCATTCCAGGGGGATCTTCACAACTCAGTGCCACAAGATTCTCAAACCCCTCCGCAGAGGAAGACCTTCACAAAACCTGGTATGCTTCTACCAGTACCCAAGATATCGATCCCATTCTAGGGAGACTTCACAGAACTCTTCCAATTTCCACAACTTTTCCAAACATCAAACCCGTCACACAGCCTTAACTAAGGATCCAAAGGTATATGAGCATTCTCTAGATAACATCATTGATGCCCCGAAATCCTCACAGATCTCGGATTAAATCCTAATTTCAAATTACAATGCGGTAGGACAGCATTCACAAGTTACTACGCAATTTCCTTCATAAAAAATCTGTTTACTATCAAATTTATTCCTAAAAATTAAAACTCAAAACCCAAGTAGAAGTTTACATTATGACCGGTCAATCATTTTAACACAGGGACAGTATATTTGTCCACAGGGCCATCTTTCTTTCTTCTCTTTTCACAGCAACCTGCTTATATGTTTCCCTCTATTTCACTTTCTTTCTCTATCCCCCTACTACGTTTCAAAATCACATATAGTAGTTTTGAAGTGTTTCTCTTTTCTTTTTTTTTTTCTTCTCTTTTTTTCATCTTTTCTGTTTTTCGTTGTTGGTCTGTTCTGGTTTTCTTCGTTCTCCAGTCTGTTGCATTTTTTCTTTGTTCTTTTCCTCTATCTCTTCATTCTTCTTCTTTCTTTTCGTTTCTCGTTCGTTCTTTTTCGTTCATGCTTCTTTTTTTCTTTCTTCTATCAAATTCATTCCAGCTTTTCATTTCTAATTTTCTTGATGAGTTGATATCGGTCGCTTCCTTGATCGTCTAGTTTTAAACTCAGGTTCGAAACCCCACCATGCGGTCGTGAACTGGCCATATGCACCAAATCGTATTATGTTGTATACCGTAATACATATACAACTATAAATATGAGCAGAAACATAATCAAACATAATATACGAACTTCAATGAATGAACAAATACACTTTTTTATAAAAATATAAATCTCTCACACTTTATTTTCGAAAGGGTGATTTTTTTGTGTGTGAGAGATGAGTTGGAGACGG